>JAQIWE010002211.1:0-13715 GCA_034698565.1 Campodea plusiochaeta | reverse complement strand
CTTATTTCCGACATTCCCTTCATTAAATATATATATAATTATATTAATTTTGAACTTACTCGTCTGGATCTTTGTGAGAGTTCGCAGGTACAATCGTCTGCAAAGAAAATAAAAATAAATATTCCTCATAAATCTCCTCAGAATGTTTTGATTGTTTTCCATTACCTGATTCCGTCTGTATGCCCTAGAAAGAAAGAAAAAGTAATAAACATTATTATAACATATTAACATCCGTAAGTACACTAATGCTTATATTCTGTCATGCAGAAAAAATGAAAGTCATCCATCCTATACAAATTCCGCATGATCTTCAATCGGAACTTTGTTTTAAATTTTAAACCATTTATTCAGAATAGATGTATATGACAGATAAGCAACGATAGAGAGAAACTGATATATTATGCAAATGTAATGGTATCGTTACTTAAAAAATAATAAATAAAGAATACCAAACAAATCTATGCCGTTTGGATTCTCTCAGAATATATACTGTTTCAGGTTTTATATTCCTTATTTATTTTGTTCGATTCATTTATATTTGAAGATTGAAGTACAGTAAACTGACATATTTGCCACTAAACAAATAATAGTTCACATAGAGTAGTTTATATAGGATTCAACAATCTGATGGCGAAATATACGGTTCTGTGGTATAAGAAGCAAAGGAGTGTATAGCTACAGATTATTTTCTTGCTTCATTTACACATCATTAATTATACTTTTTAATTTTCTGTTTCACTTGTAACATTCATCTCTTCAACAAAAGAAAAGAGTACCACATTTCGACAAAAACCTGATCGAAAAGAATTATAATAATTGACCGTGATTTCCTTTAGATCTTGATTCGTAATAATTCATTGCTTTAAATTTGCGAGAGAAAAGGACACGTTTCGTCTGTAAAGGTGACTTTTAACAACCAGTCAATAAACAATGAACAATATACGCATAATGCGTCAGGAATTTATTCTAGTTTTCTTAAAATTAATTTCCCTGTAGAAATGAAAGTTTACATTTCATATTTCAAATTTGAGTGTTAATATTTAGAGAAGGCAAAGGGGGACAATATAAAGGGGAACAATTTTCAAATTTGATATACCTGCGCTCTGTACAACATGAATATACCGGACTTAGAAAAAAATTGACATGGAGCTTAAATGACGTTAGTATTATTCTTACAACAGGTTTAATATTTTGTTTCTTTTATAAATTCTCTTCTGTACTGCCCAATAGAGATGAGACTTTTTATAGAATGAAGAAGTTTAATATAGCTCCTGATAATGTCATACAGTGTAATAAAATAATTTCGAATTTTTTAAATAATATCTAAATTTTTAAGAAATTCTGCGCTGCTCTTATATTGGAAATTTAGAAAAAAATGCTATAATTACGAAAAAATATTTGAAATTTAAAAAATTCATGATTGGAAAATGACACTTCCACAATTCAATTTCTTTCAGATTTTCCTATGTACTGCAAGTGTTTCATTATTAACCCCTTTTGAATGGAATCTATTAATAAATACTAACCACAAAATAATACATCTACATAACATCATAACGAAATAAAATAATTATTTTAACAACAATAATCTAAATATGGAGAACTGTGTTTTTAACCTAACATAAAATACCCCGATACCACGATTATTATACAATGCCTAAGTAAAAGATTATCAATATATTGTACAATAATACATTTTCCGATTGAATAGATTTATTACTTTCCCATAATACGAGTTAAAGTCATGTTGTCATCGTTCTATTGCATTTGTGTAATTCATTATTGTTGCCGGAAACGATGTAGAGATAACTGTTTTTGAACGGAGTTGTGGTTCTAATATATATGAATGAGTGAGAAACCATTACAATCGCTATAGTGTAAGCAGGAGACTTTTATTCTTGTCACTAAATCACAGCTAGCTTTTTCTTTCTTACATTTTTTTTCTCTCTCTCACCTATTTTTATTTCAATGTAGACACTGTTGGTTGAGAATGCTTTTAAGAATGAAGAATAATAAAATGTACTATATTGGAAGAATGGCCATAAAAGTAGTTAACTAACTTCAATATAGAATATTTAATATCGTCACAATTAACACAAAAATAATAAAATTAACTCAAAAATTTTATTCCACTAGTCAACTTCAAGATGGAAATAAATACGTTACCGTATATCAACACAAAAAATCTGCCCTTCAAAATAGAGTTTTCTCAGAATTTACGATTAATATTCCGTGTTGTTTGAGTAATTTTAATTTCAGTTATTTTCTTTCAATAATGAACCCTTAAAACTGAATCGTTATGTTTATTTTAGGCTGAATGTAGGGAAAAATATCACCAAAAATCAAAATTTTAGCTGTATTGGCAATTTGATAAAATCATTAGATTTGATCATTTGAATGCCTAAAGTAATATTTTAGCAATGAACAAGAAGAAATGAGAAACTTATTATCAGAAAATGAATCAATGATTACTATTTCATGAAAATCTTGAAGAAAATCCCTGTATATAGTGGAATAACCAAGAAAATCGAAATGCCACGTTTGGAACTTACGTAACAGTGTTATTTTGGAAGCTGGCCATAGGGCCTATGTTCCAAGGAAAATTTAGTAGAATAGCTCAATAGATTCTGCAAAAGGTTTCTTGACACCCTGTATAATGTATGAATTCAAATTGATTTACCTGAAGAGCACCATTATGATAGTGAGAGTTAAATCAACTTAATTAGTCCGATAAGCGATAGCATATCAGAAACGGTAAATTATGTGACAAAAATAATTTCAGTAAACTTCGGTAAGTCATTTCTTTGCTCAAAATTATCATTAACTAGTTAACTATGGAATGAAGAAGGCAAGTCACCCTGTCAGTTTTGCCATGGTTTTCTCCATCACACTTATGGCAACGTGAGGGTACTCTACATAATTCAGATGAATAACTATAGTAATATCAGAAGTGAATATTATTAAACCCTTAGATAATTTTGAGTGAGATAATTCAACGATAATACTCTTTCAATCTTCCTCATTTACTTGAATGAAATGATAAATATTGTGAGAAACACTGACGGAAATTCAATGTTCATGTCATCTGTTTCACTGCTTCTGATCATCTAACAGGCCTTGAAAGATCCCTATTTATATAGAGGACTTTAGGGGTAATCGTACAGTTTCAATTTTTATTTGATCACTTCTATTAGAGTGTTTTTAAATGGCGCATTCTATGCAATTTAAGTGAGCAGATTTGCAATATGTAATAATATTAGAAGTTTAATTACAGTATATTTAATTTAAAGTAATTCATAAAAAGACTACTGTCGCTGTATAAATATAAACTAAACTATACACATATACATCTGAATGCCTCTCGGTTTCTCAAAATTATTTACAGCATTATTATCATTGTCATTGAAAAGCATTTACAGTTCACGTATAAAACTATTTTGCTATGGAAAGATTAATTATTCCGTTACATAGGTATAAAAGTGTAAGTTCAAGTTGCGTAAAATTTGTATTGTTAACAATACTCTGCACAAAACAATGGTAATAACGAATTAACATTTATATGTAAAGAATCATACAAATTTTTATAAGAAGTAAAGTTATGTCATATTGACATCTCATTATATTGTAACCGTTATTACGCGCTTCAACAATTTCGTGTTACTTGAACTTTTTCTGTTCGTAAATCACACGCTAAATGAAGCGAGAAAATCTTGTCTTTTAATGATGATATTGATTTTTTTCTATTTTTTTCTTTCAGAAATACAGTAGATTACGCTTCAGTTATAATGACAGGCAAAAAAATTCCAGGGGCAGCACTTATAACATTTTACTACTATAACACAGTAGTTATTAATAATAATAAAAAAATGAAATAAATCTTTTTAAAAGATACTTTTTGGTAATTGTTTAAGTTACCAGCATGCTTCATGTGGAAATACTACAAGGATTTTTTTATATTACTTAATGATGTCAAAACCGTTCGCAAAATACTCCAACCAAACCATATTGAAATTTTAGCAATAGGATTCCGTCTGAAGAATCTTTCCCATCCAGTGGAAAATTACTATGAGTTTTCTACTATACTAACTCTATAACAAGACTGTAAGAATAGACATCAGTATGTATATACTCTTATCGGTTATCGTAAAAATAGTTAGCAATAACTTCCTCCTTTCAATTTAACATAAATGATCAAATAATTTAGTAAAAATATTTACTTGATTTATGAACATGTTCATTCTAAAAAAGAACTCTGTATCGAGAAGGTGCCAATGCGAATTAGTGTGAAATTTAGTAAAGTATATGGAGTCAGAAATGAAAAACTACATAATAAAATAAAAACTTCACTTATTCATAAATAACTTTCAGCAGGTAAGAAATAATGTGTTACTTTTGTCTCCTTTGACCCATACACTTTGATGGACAAATTCGCTTATTCTCGCGTACAACGAAACTGATGCATTTAGACTGTTACATCTTTTTTTTTTTACGTAATGGCTTCTATATGGTATTTCAATGTCGTAAAAGCAAGCTGCTCCAAAGAATTTTAATTATATTGCGATAGTTTATTTGAAACAACTGAATTAGATAATGTTATCAAACGATAATGCGTAAATATACACGCTAAAGAGATTATACAAGCTTGGGAATTTTTAGAATAATTATTTAGAGCAAAACGCGAAAATTTACTGGGATTCTAATATTAATGTCAGGAAGTTTCCCAAGTGTTAGATAAACTTGCGAATTGAATATTACATTGAATTAAAATATATTTTTACACTAAAATAAATCAAAATTCTTTACATACCCTAAGTCCATCAGCATAAGATACACAGAATGCTAAGAGAGCAAACCAACAATATTTAATGTTGCACACATCCATAACTAGATCACATAATTAATTTCACACACCCCCACTAACACGATAAATGTATTGGAACGTCTACAATGCGTGCAAATATTGTAAGAGCAGCAGATTCCGTACGTTCCCTAACGTGACTGCATTAGCACTAACTAATATAAGCTACGGTACAGAGAAATGACCAGTTTCACTTTCTTTATACCCCCTTCAATGTTTTACTTTATAATAAGAGGTTTATTATACGCACACATACGTAGTGATCATTATTAGATATAATTTGATGAATGATGTTATAATTTATTTAATGTTAGGGAATTATCTATTTGTGGTCGATATAAATGAAAGAAAAAATCTACGAAAATCTACGAACAAAATAGGTTAATCTGTTAATGTTTTAGATCATCATTTATCTCAGAATGACAAATATTGCTGGTTCCTTGATAGAGATCATGAGTGTACTTCAAATATCTGGTCGAATCAAAGGAAATCTTCCCATATCTATAAGCTAATATAAATCGTTGACTTCTGGGCCTGGCGGTGGTGAGGAGTCTGAATCTGCAATATCTTTATACAGTGTTATACTATCGGATTAGATGTTGCTTTCGAAAGAATTTTAAACTGAGATAGCAGTTAATCCATGAGGAACAAAAAAATCGACTAAACGTTATATATAACGACTCGCAAATCGCAACATCAACATTGGATCGGATAACGACATAAAAGAAGATAAAATGATAATGTGCGACTCATGTCGAGGATCATTAGAATCTAAGAATCATTCGCTCCAGATCTTCAGAAACAAACTTAGTTACAATTTGAAGATGTGGCGTCTTTCAAAATGACATTATCTAAAGTTACAGAATGAAGATTTATTTTCAGCCTGGGAATGAACACTCTTAAATTACATATAATATAAGAGTGTTGCCAGTTTACATATAATATAAGAGTGTTGCCAGTTTCAATGACAGATTTTTCGGATTGATCAATCCAGGTACTAAAAATTCGTACATAAAAAAAATTCGGTAACTCATACAGGACTCCTCCAAATAATTCATTTGTTGGCAACAGATAACCATTAGTTGTTCAAAAACTTCTCTAACCTCTATAGAACTTCAGTATGACTGTCTCTAATATCAGAGATCAAGACAATACTGTATATAGAATGTTACTTCGGATGAGGGTTTGGGAAAGTAATGCAGAGAAATGGTTTTCAAAAAATATATTTTTTAAATTCACAAAACTTGGTTAATTTTAGGCATTATGAAAAGAAGTTGAACCCTGAACTCCCCCTTTTGATCCTTGTTGTATCCACATTCCTGGAACCTTTTGTATTCCGACTCCTACGAGTCATGATTAATATACCTGACTCCAATATATTTTACTTTTCAAAATTCATTTTTTTTTTCTTTGAAACATTGATACGCATTTAAATTTATTCTGCAGTTCACTTTTAAGATAAGAAAATGTTAGATCTTTCACAGATCTTATTATCAAAGAGTTTCGAACATGAAACTCGAATATATCTGACAAATATAATTACTGTTTCAACATTTTCTATTACAAAAATTCAAAGAAACTAAAAAAAATAACATGTTATCCTTTCTTTCCTCATAAAGTTTATTGTTATATTCATAAAAACTATACTGATTTTAAATTGTTTATTATAGTAACTTTCGGTCCTTGTAACACTTGTCAACATATTGAGCAATTAATCACCTCTCTGTTTTTTCGCTGATTTTTCCACCGTATCGTTGTGTGACATTTAAGTTGACCCAACACGTACGTTACCTAGTGACCAAAAATTAGTACAAAATCAATTACACGTATTGATTTCGTGTTCCAATGTTCGGATATTTATGATAGATATAGGTTTTACCAATTTCATCGTAATCGAGATATTGTCAAGTCATAATAGAAGTTAGGAAAGAAGAACCATTTCATCATATAGAACACGTAATTATATAGCTAATTTGGGACCTTTCAAATACCTAAGGCGTTACGTAAATATCTTTACTCTTCAAGACATGAACTATGAATTTTAGTTTATAATAAGTTTATGGTATAACTTTCTATAATGCGGTAACATTTTCTGTTATCTATTTTTCTTTTATAATTTTTATACATTGTCTTTCTTTATACCCCCTTCAAATAGTTGCTAATCGTTTTTTTCATCATGATGTGTCAGGAAAAAATCTGCGGAAATATATTTTTAAATTTATTCTCCAAATGAAATTTTTTTTTGCTATATTATGAGAAAGACATTTCATTGAGACCAAATTCACGAGGGTCCGAAAAATTTCTATACAAAAACACTCCAAGTTCCTGTAATTAGTTAAAAAAATATAACTTTTCCATGATTATTTTATTATTGTTATTAATTAAACGATATGATAAAATTTAATATTTTGATGACGTGAGTACATCAATAACGTAAAAGTGTTATTTCAAGAGACACTATAGTCTATATTGGTTTTAATATATTTTTGGCATGGAAGGGGAGTCTCATAAAATAATAAAAAATCAGATGATGAGGAATGGAATAGAGAAACTGAACGACTTTCCATTGTTGAAGAGAAGATGTAGGAAAACATATAATGAAACTTTATTTCAATTAATATCTCTTTATACTTATTTTTCATTTCTTCTCTATTTTTCGCAAATCTCTCTGGTTTTCCGAAAATACTGTATGGTTCATATGCATAATTATTAACTCTGGAAAAGACGAATATGAACATAACCTATTATTATAAAACAGCTAGTGGTTACAAACATACAATATACTTCGAATAAAGAAATAGCATCATATTCTTATTCTTCCAGATTTTATCTTTGATACAGGTTTCACTTTATTAATAAAGTTCTTACGTAATTCTTAGCAGGACAATAATTAATGCTGCTGAATACAACAGGAATGCGGAAAATCAGCAAATAAATTGTCTCAAATGTGGAACAATATGCGCGAATTCTTTTCTTCAACTTGAAATTCTTCTCTTTGTTTATCTGGAATAATATTTATTGCGAAAAACTTGAAAAAAAAAAAAGGAATGCGGACGTTTCATTGTTAATGTTATTATAAAGTAAAACGTGATGTACTCCCACTCAGAAAATGATAAAAAAAATATGGAAAAAGTGTCATTGTCCCCTTTCAGGTGAAAACGAATAATTATGCTAATGTTTGATGCGACGAATGACAATAAGTGCTTGAAGAAAGTATACTGCTGGACATCTGCAGGATTTTAAATACTCTTATGTTTCTTTCCATGTGGTATTTTAGTAATTTTTTGTCATTGATCATCTTCTTATTCATATTTCTCCATAATACATTACACAAACAAAAATTACAGTCACCAAATGTCGTGAAACATGGTTGCTTGCAGTGTGCTATTTCTCTGAATGACAACATTAGAAAATTCGCGAATATTGTATAAAAAAAACATGAACCTAACAAAAAAAATCAGAAACCTTACTGAAATTGAAACTCTTAAAATTATTGTTAAAATAGCATCAGAAACTTAAAATATCGAAGCAATAACGTAAAATTTAAAAAATTAGAAGACCATTCAACCTTCACAGCTAAATATCGATATGAATTTATTTCAATGCTCTTCGAATTTCAAATATATATCATGACATACGTGATTCCTACTTTATTCAATAACAGACAGAATGTGAAATAGGTGTGGAGTTGAAAGGTTAGACACGAGGGTTAACCCAATAGTGCCCAAAGCGCCAATAGTAATGATTTTATACTGTTTCGAAATAATACTATTGTACTGAATTCTTTCTTAATCTCAAGATTATTTATACGATCATGATTTTTTTGGCCACCATGTAGAACAAAGACATAAATTGATATACAAAGAAATTTCGTGCATTAATGGAAGATTCGTAATGTAACAGAACAGAATCAGGGCGAAATAATTTTTTAATATGTGAATCTCCAGGTCTCTCTTAATAACTTTTACTCTATCAATGATATATGAAAGGAACGTAAATTTTGGAATCTATATCGTTCCCTTATTCTACATTCTATCATATACAATGATCAGTATCCGTCTTATTTAATAACATTTCTAGTTTTCGCCTGTGCCATATCGTTACAAATGAATGTACCTCAGTGATAGCGAAAGCTCAACTATTATTTTATTGCTGTTACCCTGAATTAAAAATGTTGCCCTGAAATAGAATACGAAAATTATTCTTGTTTTTACCATGGAAAATTAAAAATTGAGGAAACTTTAAAAGAAATATTTATATTATGACATATTTTCAAGATGAATTATTATATTATGACATATTTTGCAATCAATATCTTGAAATTACTTCCGGAATTATTTTCTTTTGCTCTACCAGGAGTTACAACTGTACAATGAATGAACTTAATATCTTTAGCTATACATTTCTTAGAAAAGATACATGTATGTTTAAATATTTTGTTGTTACACATGCAGTAGACAAAAAGTTAAGAAAATCCTAACAATGAAATGAATGAACCGGAGTGAACAATTCTACATTGATGCAACACTATTGTAATATCCTGTAAGTGATGTTCCACATATTGTTATTGTAAAGTATTATATGTAATTATCTTTTAATAATATAAGGTGGATATGGTTTAATGTTGTGAATGAAAATAATGTTCCATTCAGAATTCTTCATGTGTGCATAATTCCACTTTGTTATCACATAGTTGAGTAATTTGTTATAGTGAAGGTGTATCTTCTCTCTGGTATGCTTATAATGTTGATATTTGTTTATGTCTTAGTACAGGAACTGATATTATGCTGAGGTAACAAATAACATGCACGTTCAAAAGATACTGTTGAAATCAAATAGAATATATCGTCATATTTGTGACTTAGACATAACTTTCTGCGCACATAATATCTTATAAAATACCTGTATGTTAACGCCTGTACTTTCTTTCGATGATAAACTCCGACAGTATTAAATATTTGTGAGATTGCGAAAAAGCGGGAAATAACTCCCATCAGAATCTGTCAAGTTTTTTTTTTGGTCAAAATCCCGAAAAAGAAATATTAGAAATATTTTTTTCGTGTTATCCAATGGTCGAAGTAAACTACAAAACATAACGGTATTTATATTTTAACTCCTTGCATTATTACATAATTATTAATTTTAGTATATTAAGTCAGGTTTTATAAGGTTACAATATGAGCAGCCTTCCCAGAGAAGGGTTCTTCTCGATTTC
The DNA here is from genome assembly GCA_034698565.1 of Campodea plusiochaeta. NCBI lineage: Eukaryota > Metazoa > Arthropoda > Diplura > Rhabdura > Campodeidae > Campodea > Campodea plusiochaeta. The sequence continues at coordinate 3,642 of JAQIWE010002211.1, read as the reverse complement.
GCTTTTTACAGAAGATGGTGTTATATACTCAACTTCAGTCAACTCCAGTAGTCTTTATATTATATCCTCGTATATTAAGTTGAGTCACAAAAGTCTCGTTACATCTCATAACAGGCTCGTAATTATGAAGTCCAGGTAGTCATATTTATATCAAGTATAGGTAATGTTTCCTTATATGAGGTCCAACTTCCGGAGGGTTGTGTTCATTTCGAGAAGGATCTCACGAAATTCATGTTAATCAATCCAATGCAGTATTAAAAAAAGCAGAATCAATATTTTTTTTTTAGATATACTTGAAATTTATCTTAATACTTATTCCAAAATCGGTTATTAACATAGAATATACCGGTACGGTAGCAATCTTACGAAAGTTGTAAAAAAGTAAGTGGAAATAAAATAAAATAGTATGGATGTGGCATGTGGTGCAGCAAACTGAAGTTCGACGTATATTTTTATAATTTCCATATATTATTCTCAAGCATAAAATAGAGAGAAAAAAAATATGCTGTTGTTTCGAAATGCTTTTCCGACAGTTCTATCACTCAGAAGTGTCCAAAATGAAATGCTAAAAAAAGAATTAATAATTTCCATTTCACTTCAAATCTGTTAATTACTGCAAACAAATAACCTACACATGAAATAATGACAAGGAAAATACTAAATAGTAAATAGTTAGTGAATACGAAAATAATGAATGCAAAATTCACATGGGAAATTGCATTGATCGACAACATGTCTTAACTAGAACAGAATGGAAATTAACATTTTACAACTTCCGTTATATACAAGAAAAGAATTAAGACTTTCTTACAAATACTTCTTTCGCCGCAAGAAACGTGTTTTAAATAAGTTTAAATTGATGCGATAATGCTGATACATTATATATTGAGTAACGTATAAAGACATTGAGAGATTCCGTTTTGAATGACAGCAGGCAATATCGCAAGAATAACTGAAATGATGGAAACCTTTTCCCACCTGTAATAAATTAAAGTATATTTAAACTCATCTACGAATCAATTCATTTATGTGTGGTACCTCCGATTATGACGCTTTAAAAAAATGAGACAATTAAGTAAAATGTTAATTGTCTGCCAAACATCATTATTTTAATGTTATATAGTTTATTAAATAATAATTTAGTTAGAGAATAAAGTAATTTATTAAGGTGTCTTGGCAGCAGTCATAGCATATTATAAATAGTCATGTTTTAATAGCAGATAAAATCGGAGTTTCAATAAGAGAGAAAATGATCTAATCGAAATTTATTTTCTTGTGCCAATAACTAAAATACTATATTGATTTCTGAGAGTATTATTTTGGTGAAAGATTTTGTAAAATTAGGTTCAGTAATATGTAATATCATAGGAAATAGTTTCTACTGTTTGGTAAACGAAGCTTTCTATTATGCATTTTCTGCATACAAGTAGACACGCAGTATAGCAAAAACTTACTTTATATATAAAATACAAATTTACAGCTATTTTACACTATAGTAATATTAAACACAAACGCGATACTTCCTTTTATGTTGTATACTGTATATAAAATTTTATTGTTCCAATAATATTTTCTCTTTCTAATTAATGGCAGAAATTTCTTTCACGAATCAACCGTTCATTTTTTACACTTCTGGTATTTTTTATGTATAAGAAGTACTTTTTTGTAATTTTGTATCTCATTACGTATAACCAACGTTACTGACATTTAACCAATTTATGTGTTACTCTGTAACTGTACGGCTTTATTTATTAATTTAATGAATCAGTTCCAACTAACATACCGGTATATTTGTTTAATAACAGGACTGACAGCAAACAGATGTGCTTCCTTTTGCTTTTATTTTATAAAGCTATGATCATATTTAAAAATATAAGCATTATTTGCATAGTTTTTAGTTAGATAAATAAAAATTCCGTATCTATAATATTTTAGATTATGTTGCATTAAATAAGAGTGTGTGCCCATTCTTATTCATTTTACGTTATTTGTACTGTACAATGTATACATCTTACTATGCAAAAAAAAGGCAGAATTAAAGTGTAATAATTATATGAAACTCATTTACGTTGTATTAATTTTCTTGTATTCAATTTTATTTAAATATTTCATTGTTTAAATCTGAATCTGATTTTTTATTTCAACCCTTTTATGAATGGATTTCGTACGTAAAATTGGAAACAGTATTAAATTAGATGGTCAAAATGAATCGTATTATAAACAGAAGACTCGAGTCTTTATAGAGGACAGTAGTTATAAAAACATCATGATTGAATGGCACCAAAATAAGAAATTCCATCCAGAATGTTACATAGTAGCACAAAATAACATTCAGAAATTAAAATATTTTTATGAAAAAAATACCACTTCTTTTGGTCTTCTTCTGGGATGTTTTTAAAGGAGATACATTTTAGAGTGAATTCTTATGTAAAATAAATTGAATAGAAAATATTTTTATAAGAGTTTAGAAAAACGGAGAACTTTTGGGCTGATGATTATCGTTTCCCAAGCAAAACGTCACGAGTCAAAGCAAAGAAGTGCTGCATATTACTTCAATAAAATATGAATATCCAGACTCAACCCTGAAATTTTAAAATATTGAATATTCACAATATTTAAAAAAAAATTCCAAGCTGACGAGTCACAGAAATACAAGTTCTGAACAGCTGCAGCAGGCAGGGATAAGAAACTATATAAATTATAACCAGCTATAACATTTTCTGCTATATTACCAAATTTGAACTTGTCTCGGTAATTATCTGGTCTTTTGAATAGAACGACTTTGGACTCTACTTTGGCCACTGAAGGTCGAGACTTTCTGCTGTATTAAAAGTGGGATTCTCAAAAGCTAATATTGTGTTATCGAGTCTCGAGTGATCCTGTGTAGGGTAGTACAGTTTCGTTCGAAGCACAGCATATAATTGTTGAGGATCAGTTTCATCTCGTCGAACGATTCGGTGCACCTGAGGAAAAACTATTCAACACGGTTCGGTATAAACCCTGTAACTTCTTATAATAAAAGTAATCATTTTAACTTTTTATTGCAATTAATCATATCGCTTAAACCAACCGGAATTAAAATAAAATAAAATTTGACTTTTTATCACCTACTCAAACACTAAACAATATTTCACTCAAGTGAAATAACCACTCAGGAAGTGCGTGTTGTCTCCTCTTATCGTTTTCCGAGGAAAACTACACAAAACTTTCTTTTCTGTTTCATTTGCTCTACTTATAACGAGTAGTAGTGTGCGATGAATCGACAAAACACTAACAACTACAGCCGTGTTGATCATACATAATACCAGCTGACTTAATTTGTCCAAAAGTGTGTTACTTTTCACGCTACTTGAGCACACAATAATATGTTGCCCACCTAGCTCACTCGGAAAGAACGAAAGTTATTCACGAATGCACTCCCGAGTCGACATGCGTAGAGATGAATGAAGATGCTGGATGAACAAAAACAGGTTTTTGGAAGAAGATAGAACAAATATTTTTACGGAATATAAATATTCAGTACCGTAAAGATTTAGTTCACTAAAACCAGCAGAATTCCACAAACGTTTGGTAAAACATTATTAGAAAATTTAAAATCTTATGTACGATAAAGAATTTGGAAAAACTTATTTCCAATATTTT
>JAQIWE010002210.1:0-13721 GCA_034698565.1 Campodea plusiochaeta | reverse complement strand
ATCTCTATGCTTTCTAAGAGAGGTTTTATTGAAGGGGAGCATCATTCTATTAATTTTAGGATTAGGGATATATTTAGGCTCACTTTTGGGATGGTTAGGATGGATTAACCAACTACCATTCTCCACATTTTGTTCCTAGTCCCCTTTCCATCCTCCCTTCCGTCAACAATGGCAACAATGCTAAAGAAGCAGACAGAAGAGAACCTGATAACAATGGAAGAAGTAGAAGGAAACCCTTTTATTCTAAAATCAGTACACAATGTGACTCCAACTAGACAACATGTCTGAAGAAGGCAGAAGGCATACTGCTGAAAATTTACAAGTGAACTTAAAAGTGATAGTGGAAAGTTACCATCAGTTTTCCAGAACAGTTCAATAGGTTAATCCATCCTAACCATCCCAAAAGTGAGCCTAAATATATATGCTTTATTATTGATTGGCAAATAATTTTAGGCCCTAAGATTATTGTTTTAGATTTTTAATTTTAGGACCTAAGATTATTGTAATTAAAATAGCATATATACTTTATTTATAAGAAAAGCTAGTCTCACATTATAACTATATCAGTTGTCATCTACAAACAGACTGCTCTCTAAACAATTCACTGTCAATCATGTAATTAGAGTATATATATGTTGTTTTGTTTCAGAGTGATATGTTTAGTGTTGGTGTTATAATATTGGAAATGGTGTGTCTTATTAAAACTAAACAGGAATTAGTTAAAGTACTCAAAGATTTAACTCTACATAATCATATACCAGCACAGACTCAATGGTCACAAGAGGTAAGAATACCCTTCACCTACAGTTTCATTTTGTATAAAATGTAGAGTGCATTTAATATTTCTTGACTGTTCATGAGAGAGTAATGACTAATAATGCCATAATAATAACATTGGATCATATTTAAATTCTCCTTTTCTCAGAGCTCATCAAATATTCAAAGCACTTTAGTAAAGAATCACCAATCCCAATTATCTGTTGGATTTCTTGCTATCACTGTGTATTATAGTACAGTATACCAATCAAAACTCATAGGTCAATAACCATTATTGTTTGTCAAACATTTATATTTTTAATTATTGTGGTTCTTTAAAAAAAAGAATGTTTGACTTTGACATGTTTTGGAACATTTACTTTTTAAAGTTTTTACTCATAAATTAAAGAGAATTTTACAGCCGATATTGACACACATTTTTCAATTTCATAATAATTCAAATATTAAAATGGTGCCACCTTTCAATTTAGTAACAATTAAATTGTGCAAGTTTTGTAAACAAATTGTTACATACTAAACCAATTTTTCTATATGTATTCAAATATAATTCTAAAACTACTAGAAATTCTCAACTTCATTTGTTTAACTTATTTTAATTTTATTGCCAGATTGCTTTAGCCCATGAACTCACATTAAAGAATGCATCGGCCAGACCTAATGCCGAAGATACTCTAGAGAAATGGAAATCATTCAGTCAATCAGATGCTGATCTCATCAACTCAATGAAAATAAAGATACAAATGCAAGCTGAAGAAATACAACTGAGAGACTCACAAATTGCTGATCTCAAAAGTCAATTGCAACAGCGTGATAAACTCAAGAATATTATAGAACGGCAGGAACAGCACATTAAAGACCTCCAGATGCAATTATTATCGACCACTAACGGAATTAAATGATTTTACAAGTATTATAGCACTTTGCCAAAGTACATGTTACCTTACAGAATACTGATGGACTGATAAGCTATTAAGTCAGTATCAACAGTGATGTGTACCAAACACTTCTTGAAATATGTTATTTTAGATACATTTTTTAAAAATATGAGGTCATAAGTTCAGAAACAGACTTAATATATTGTACATCTCCCAAAATGTTATGAATGATAGTTTAATATAAATATGATTGTTTTCTTAAATCTGTATTAACTGATTTATTGTTGCATGTGTTAATGTTCCAAAATGTGAGAGAAGTGTCCCTTCACTGCTAGTAATATGATCTCCATTAATATTTTTATATGTTGCAACAAGACTCGATTTATGCTATATTTTGAATATAAGACTTGTTTAAATATTTATATTATATAAAAGTAGAAATGACAGCTTTAGTCAAGGTGCCATATTTTATTTGTAATCAATTTATTTGAAGGCTTTTTCAAATTAAACTCATGAATTAATATTTACTAACCATCTAAAAGCACATCATGAAAATAAGGCTGAACGAGTTTATCATGTCTCTCTTTTTATGTTGAATATTTCACCCTTAGCTTTCACATAGGGAAGATCTTTTTGCATGGTTATTGTTGCATGAAGTTCTTGTAGGAATTGTGACATAAAATAAAACATGAGAAACAATAGAAACTGTACATTTACTTGTTTGAAAAATGAGTTTCACTCGACTAAACTTTGTATTTATACAATATAGTATAAAAATTAATTAAAGCTGCCAGTTTTACTTTTGGATTTCAAATATAATGTGATACAATGATTATTGTTATATTTTTTTGTAGAGATGTTTTGAGTGTTACAGTAGTCATCTACTTCTGAGTTTGTGATTTTTTATCTTTGTTTATTTATTCTCGGAGAAAATATTAAAGCAGAATAATAATTTTAGTGTGATTGTTTTATTTTACAATAACTTTGAGTAATATAATAATGATGTGGTGGTCATTTAAAGTATGAGATATAACGTAATCTTCATATTACATTTTCTTTTGTTTATTTTTTACAATAATGAAGCTTTATGAGCAATTGAACACTCATTAGAAAAGTTCATATGATTATTCTAGTTAATATGTAGAGGAAGTCAGAGATGGATTAATGTTTTGTGGGGTCTACGCAGAACTGCAATATGATGTCTCTCACTATAGTGGTTTGGAAGTTTGAAAATACACGAAAAAAAAGTTTCAACGAGGTCGAAGATCGAGCCGAAATTTCTTGCATTTTTGTTGCAAAAAATTAAGTAGTTTTGATAGTATTCGGCACGCTTTTTAGAAACTTTAGGGTAAAACTTTTCAGACATGAATCTAAAATTGATGAGAATTCAAGCACAGGGGCCCCAAACAAAGTTCAGTAATTACGTTAATGTACTTTTAGTGAAATCATTTTCCAATCTTCTTTATTGCAATAATAAGTTACGAGCTCATTATTAGTGAATTTTTATCTCGAAGACTGCCCCTGAGAATTATGAGACCCTATGTTACCTATGCCTTAATCCTGCCCTGGGGGAAGTATATCTTAACAAGTTAAACGAGGAAGTAATTGTCAAACCGAAAAAGTTTTCATTTCTGTTAGTATATATAAAATTTTTCATTTTTATTATTATGTTGAATTTGAAATGGTTGCTCAATCTTGTGAAGATGAGGAAGACAATTTTTTTGCATTTTTAACGGAAAACAGACTTACGTTATATTTGCTTATACTTTATTGTAGCTAGATGATTCCCTTAATTTTATCTAATATTTTTATTTACTTTAAAAAAAGTTTATAGTATGGAATATATTATATAAATTATATAGACTATATATTAAAAAGCTACTACTATAATATATAATATAAACTTTTTATATATTATATAAAATGAGCTACTGACTACTATAATATACGAAAATTTTGGCGCCTGTAATTTTCAAATTGTTTGATGCGTGCACGTGGTATACACGCATCGATTAGTCGAACACACGATATTGTCTTTTTGTTGAACGCCAGTGCAGTGAACAAAGCAAAGTGGCTCTTCCAGTCTTCTGTTACTTATTTTCCAGTTCTAGTTACGCCAAACTGGAATGTTACATCAGATATTGTGATCATACAGGTCAGATATGCTGGGATTTACCAGTTTACAAGCCTTATTAAAAAATAAGTGTCAGCATGTTTATGGTATCATTGTCTTGTTTTGGGCTACTGTTAATTTAGACCTAATTTTGCATTTAGCCTTGAGTAATGTATCGGGGGAGCAGTCACTTTTTAAACTCAGATAAGTTGTGCTGAGGGGACACTAGGCCTAGTCAGATGAAGGAGGAAAGGGAGCATCAGAAACTGCAGACTTGTTAAATCAGCTGAACTCTTATTCAGAATTCATGACTTGCTTTGTCATCTGCTCAAATTTTTTTTTGAAGCTGGAGATCTGAAATTTCAATATGTTTTAACTTCAATCCGATATGAAACACTTCAGAAAATTTCAGATCGCTAAGTGTCTTAGTTTTTGCGCTTGCAACGATTTATTGAAAATGACGTTTTTCCTATCATAACTGAAATATCAGATCTCTAACTTCAGAAATCACAATTTTAGTTCTTTGATGACGTCACGCGCAAGTTATGAATTTGACCATTTCTACAATCTGGCAATATTTTTTTCAACAGAAAACGAAGCATTCGACTACCACAGTTCTTTAAAAAATTTAATTAGACCTATTGAATTAAAGAACATGATCAATTTTAAAATCATCATCCTTTATTATAAAAACAACCTACATGCAATCGATTTTGCTTTTACTTGTTTAAAGTGTCATTTAATAACGCTTACTATTACTTAGTATTACATATACAGGTAGTACAATACTGCCATTAAAACCTTAACAATATTCAGACACTCATAAATTTGCTAAATGTGATTTCAAGTTTTATGATCAAGGTTGCAGTTCAGTATAAACGGAACCTACATCGGTGTTTAACGATGATACTATTGCTTGGGTACCTGGTGATTATAATTAGCGGGCATGGAAGTGGAGAGATTGTGATATACCCTGCTTCAGTTGCTCACCGAAAGCAAACGTACGTGAGGTCTGAGGTGTTGTGTACACTGTCAACTGCAAGCTCAAAGGTTCAAATGTGTGTACTTAACTCACTTTCTAAATAGCTATCTTTTAAGGAGGTCTATAAATCCTGAACTTTTCCCTCAGCCATAGTTAATTGTTTGAATTGTTAATTTTTTATTTCAGAATTGATGTGAAGCGATAATGAACAACCCACTGAAACCTCCATCTCAAGATGTTCGTACAATAACTTCACAATTCTCCCAACCCCCTCCTCGTCTCCCACCTCCGTCTCTTCCTAGCACTGCTATACCCCCTCCCCCTTTTCCCAATTCCTCCCTACCCCCTCCATCCCTTCCCAACACTGCTCTACCCCCACCAGGATTTAATACTCAAACTACTTTTAAACACCCCCAGCTATTTAATACAGCCACACCACCCCCTGGATTTCCTCATCCCACACCACCCTATCAACCGTTCATTCCGATCATACCAATGCAACATCATGCTATCAATACATTACTACCACACAACACTGTGTTACAACATCTCAACACACATATGTTTATACAACAACAACAACAACACATATTAACATTTCCAACACCTACACCTACTGCTGAATTCTTAACTCATCATATCCCACCTGTCACTATGCCGAACATTACTAATCCACCCCCCACCATACACAACTTAACACCTTTCTTACAAATACCAGGAGGGAATGTCATGCCAATACAAACCTCTGCCTCATACCTACCACGACACAACTTCTCATTGCCACCACCAGATGGCAGGAAGGACAGAAGTATATCACCACTCTCGGTTGACTCGGGTATTAAATCATCCTATGCTGAATCAAGAAGAGATTCACATTCACCATTCTCAGAATTCATGAAGAAAATATCACATAGATCTACTTCTCCAGAACAGCGAGAGAAGTCTCGTTCCAGATCAAATTCAAGAGTTAGATCACAATCGTATTATCCTCGTGAGCGTAGATCAAGATCTAAATCACCAAGATATAGAAGTAGAAGGTCTAGTCCAGGTCCATCCAATCGAAGTCATAGATCTAGTCCACCATCCACAAAACAAAGTTATAGATCTAGTCTTCACAGGAGATCTAAAAGTCCTCCTAGAAGATCTAGTCCATCATCAAAGAAAGGAGATTATCGAAGTAGTGAAAGAAGATCAAGAAGTAGAAGTAAAGGAAGGAAGTCAGCTCCTCCGAGAAAAAGTGCGGATGTTAGAACTGATGAAAGAAAACGAGAGAAAGAAAAGACTGCACCATCATTCAAAACAGACACAAGTGAAGACAGAAAAGTGGATAATAGAGCAAGGTATACAGACAGATTACCCTCAGTATTAATGTGGTCAGGTTTTATAAAAGTATCTCAGTTGCTCAACTGGTTTGTAAAAATCTATAGTAAGAAAAAAAGAAAAAATAAAAATAGCTTATCAGATATGAATTTTAGTTGTTTGACAATTTATGTAGGATTTAAATGTTACAGTAATGTCAACAATTTGTTTTAATTTTACAATTCCATTTTCTTGCAATACAGAACTTTTCAAATAACTTGAGCTGCCTTTTCTAACAAGATAACTAGGTCCAGGAGTTTGTCGCGTTTATTGCTTTTTTCAGCTCTTCTACAGTAGAAGAAATTCCTGCGCCTTTTTTGTTTAATTAATGTTGAAAATTCCATATCTAATTGTTCTAGTATAATAAAGCCAGGAATATTGCACTTTTTAAAGAAATGAAAGCTGAAAAGTCGCATCCCTAATATAATAAAGCCCGTAGTTTACTCTTTTTAGCTGATTTCTGCGCTTTTTGAGAAAATAAGTGTGACTTTATTTAGAAATAAAAGCGCCAAACTCCTGGCCCTAAAGATAACTTTATAAATATTGAGATTTTTTCTATTGTCAATAGTACAAATTGAATTTAAATGCCTGCGTATGTTTGTGGCATTTAAAAATAATGGTTTGACTCTGTTTGTGTGTTTCATTAGAATATACGAATCAGTAATGGAATTAATGTTTGTAATCAAGACATGTTTTTAATTTTAAAAATGACAATGAATTTTCTTCACACATGTAGTTGTCTTCAAATCTTATAGACATTTAAAAAAAAGAGCTTGTGAAATTATTCGCATTTTTACTTTTCTATTGGTGAAACATTAGAAACTTTAATTTGTTGCAATGCCTTGTAAAAGGCCTAAATATAATAAGGAACATCTGGTAAGTTCAAAAGTGTTATTGTCAATTGTAGATTATTTCTTATAGGCCTATGCCTACCTAATTTGTTTTAAATTATAGGTTGACAGCAAATCAGGAGAAGAATTTAGAGAAAGCTTTTTTAATGAAACCTGAAGAGATAATGGAGAGGGAGAAAGCTGTGTGGGTTCGATCTGCTCCTGCTGACCTCTATTATCTAAGAGACAAAACGTAAGTAGAAGCTACATACATGCAATTGGTAAATTAGAAGTAAGTTAATGTATCTAAATTAAGTAAGTAAACTGTATTCAGAGTTGATCAAAGAAATGTCAGCCAACATTCTGTGTTTTCAGATAATGAATAGATCTTAAACTTTGCAACATCTTATAACTTAAATTGTCTTAAACTTTAAAAAGGTTTCATCAACATGATTGTGCTTTACCAACATGCATGCCTTAAAAATTACCACATTATAATTAGTTCAACTTTGTTTATAGGCTAGAGATCTATTAAATTTTACTAATAGTTTACTTTTTCATTATGACAACTCCACAAGAATAGGAGTGATGATGTAATACCAGTCTCATAGGGCTATGTAGTATGCAGTTTTTCTAACAGTGCCTTATCTTTGTTTTCTTTGGTAGTTTACTATAGTTCATTTCAAATATAGAAGCGACCAACGCCCCGGAGAGAGCATCCGCACTTGTAGTGTATGGTAATGAACGCTTTAATGAGAGGAAGAGGCCCGTAGAGGGTGTCATCGCTTCTTCAACACATGAGGAAAGCGGCCATGCTCTCTCGGTGGTTTAATCGCTTCTGTATTTGAAATGGAGTATAGTCTTCTTATCCAAATCGCAAAAAGTAAAAGCTCATTTCCCAGTGGACCCCTTTCTAATTATAATATATTGTTGTTTCAGTAATCCCCTTCTGATGCATTCTACTCCTCGTCTTGATAAGTTATGTAGTGAATTCTGTGAAGTACTTGTAGAGAGAGGTGATAGGATAAGAAGTAGTAAACCACTAGTGAAACATGAACATGTGGAAAAGAGAAAACCATGTCACCATCACCACCACCACCATCATAAGAAAGGTAAGAAATAAATAAGTTATATCCTGTTAATATTTTCTGTTACCAAAATGTTCTGTTTTAACTAAAGCTTCATTTGAAGCCTGAGTGGGAGAATTAAAATATGTTTTGAGATATTTTCTGCAATATATTGCGACATTAACATTACTTGTTTCTTATTAAATTATTAGAAGCTTTGCAAAGGGCTATATTATAAATGAAATAATGTTTTAACTGAAGCCTACTTTACATTGGAAAAATATATTAAGAACAAGAAAAATTTCGGCTCAAGTGGGACTCGAACCCACGACCTCGGTCTATCCAGGACCGTGCTCTAGCTCTAGTGCGCGCTAATAGTTCTTCTATTTGACGAGTAACTATTATGTAAATTAAGAATGAGAAAAATTCCTCGGATTCAATAGCTCTGGATAGACCGAGGTCGTGGGTTCGAGTCCCACTTCCCGAAATTTTTCTTGTTCTTAATTTATTTTTCCAATGTAAAGTAGTCAGTTAAAACATTTCATTTATTACTTGTTTCATTAATAATACATTATAATACTTCATTTCCATTTCTTGTAATACATAACTCATACTTATATGTTTGAGTACAGTACTTTCTTTAAATGTTTACCAATTTGAACCTTTTACAGCAGTTCTATTTTCTAGTACACTACTCGTATGATAGCATTATGTACAAATATGCAGTAGTGTATGAAAAGAACTAAAATACCTAATAGACCTAGTAGATAAAGTTGAGCAAAATGATTATGAAAACTATGATCTGTAGCCTAGTTTCAAAATAGAAAATAATTTTATGAAACTGGCTTCGTTAATTATTACTGAAAATTTATAATACAACTGTAACAGTTACTTCTTTTTATTATAATTTGTTATTCCTGTTCAAGAAGGCTTCTCTACATCCTCTTTTTCATGTTTATGGTACAGTAATAAAGTAAGAAGTTGATAAAATTGAAGAAAAGTGTGTTTTACACTCTAACACTGAATGTTTGTTTTTGAACAGATTCATCTGACTCTGATTCTACTGATTCATCTGATCTTGAAGATGGTGAACTTTCATCTGAAGAAGAATCCAAACAAGATGAAGCTATGGAAGAATTAGAAAGAAAGAAGAAACATCCAGATAGATTACATGAAGAACTATGGTATAATGATCCAGGACAGGTACGCAACACAAATACTACATCATTAGGAAATGGTGTAAAGGATATTTTTGCTCTTCTTGGGAGAGGTTTGTTGTATTCCTCGATGCTGTGAATATGTCTTCTGCACTGTTTCACTATTGTGCACTTAAACCTTTCCCAAGGTGAGCTAAAATGTCCTTTAAATCATTTCCTAATACCATGCTCCCTTCTAAACAAACACCTCTTTACGTTAGAATACTACATCATCTATTATCACACAATTTTGTGTGAATGGAAAACTTTCTTACACAGTTATGTAAATTTGCTTAAAAATGAATGGTATTTTATATGTGACCTGTATCATTTCCGAGTAGTCTCAAATAATTTATCATTGTCGAACTTAATTAAAAAAATATTTCACTGTATTGTAAATATGTAGTAGGTCTACCATCAATTCACGTACCATTATTATGGTTATCTAAAACATGAGAGATAAATGAAGCTTTATAAAATTTCTGAAAGGTCCACATGTTAATTATAACGTACTGTACCAATATCATTATGAGTAAGCTATTTAACTTATTGTGCTCATGCAGAGATTAAGTGACGTATTCATGTTTAGGATATTTCTTGGGTCTGGCCACTTATACGAAACAAACTAATTAGTATCTTGTATTTTGTGAATCTTTTCAAAACTTTTATTGTACAGTTGATAAAGCCTTTTTATTAATAAAGGTGAAATGTTCTGAAACTAATTAATTTGTTTTGTATAAGTGGCCAGACCCAAGAAATATCTTTAACTATTTAACCTATTTTTTACTCCAGCATCAAATGTACAAACACCTTAAAAACACTGAAAATTATCTGTATGGTTAACAGTCTTAGTACGATTGAGTTAATTACAAATTAATAGTAAGGAACCGTCACATATCTTGGAAATTGAAGCTAAATAAGTAAATAAACTTGTGTACTTTCCTGAAGCATATTTCTTTCTTCCCCAATCCAGATGAATGATGGTCCTGTATGTCGTTGTAGTGCAAAGGCACGTAGAGTTGGTATAAGACATGGAATTTATATTGGAGAAGAACAACAAAAGAAGTGCGTGCCACAACAGAATAATGCTGATAGATTATATCACTATAGAATCACTTTGTCACCACCAACTAATTTCTTGGTAAGGAAGTTCACTCAGGCCTCAAAGTTTGTTCTACTCTACGATATAATTTGAAAGTAAAATTTTATTCAGCAAAGAATTGTTTTCTATGTTGAATTTATCAGTTGAGCTTAGTAAACAAATTTTAAAACAATTTATAAGAGTAAATACTATTTAATAATTTTAACAGTCGTCAATCTTGGGATAATTTTTGATTATTGTAATTTTTCTGACTTCATAACAGGAAATTATTTCATTGATCTGAAGTGTAATAATTCATATAACCTACACATTTGTGTTACAACTTGTACTTGTATTATTTCAGACGAAGAATCCCACGATAATAACTCACGATGAGCACGAGTTTATATTTGAAGGTTTCTCATTGTTATCTCATCATCCATTAAAGAATCTGCCAACTTGTAAGGTAAGATTGCATGTCATAGTCTGAAAAATACTATTACTGCCTGTTGAATGAAAAATATATTGACATGAGATTGACAAAGCTTTAACATGAGTTGATGTTATAGGTCTAGGTTACTACTTACTACACTATTGTACGTAAAACAACTAAACAAATGATTTTTGTGCCCAGATCTTGAAAACATTTATTTAATTCAATTACAAGTGCTTTTTAATCAATTACAGAATTATTTAAAATTAAATCCAATTCAGTGTTTTGAAATAAATGAATTTCATGAAGAACTATTTCATAATGTCAGAGATTTGAGAGATATGTTAATTTCTTTAAAATGTTTCACCATTAAACTCTTTCATTGAATTTATTGTACAGGCATTTACGTCACAGTGTTATTTTCCTGTAGGTTATTCGCTTCAACATAGAATATACAATCTTGTACATAGAAGAAACAGTACCTGAAAACTTCACAGTGAAGGAAGTAGATTTGTTTTTCAAATATGTATTCCATGAGATCTTAGAAATGGTTGATTTAGATATTCATCCGTCAAAGGATAGAACAGGATGTCCAATATTTCATATCATGCCAAGATTCGTCAGAGAATTAGCAGGTAAGACCACGGACTCTGAACGTGACTTTCTAACATTATTGCATTTTTAATTTTTATTTTCTATATGCAGTTGAGTAACTTGTTTTGGTGAAGACAACTCATTGTTGATTATTGTTTGTGTTTACTACATTATATTTATATAATCTAATTTTCTGTGCCAGTGAGATATTTTATTAGTAAAGTTTTGGAATTGTAGATTTTTGTTTGAGACTGTTATAAACCCAAAGAACCGTCAGCTTTCTTAATTGACTTTAAAAAAAATGTCAATATTTCCTTTAGTTTTCATATGTGTATATATAGGCATTGAATTTATGTGTATATATAAGCATTGAATTTAAAGTTGAATGAATGAATGAATGAATATATATTTATTGGTGTATGTAGATTGTAGAGGCCATCAGCCCAGCACATACAAAACGGTAGCAGAAAAATATACATATTGTATACAACTTGTTAACAATATATTTAATTTGTGTTTTGTTTGTTCAGATAATGGTAAAGAGATTCTTTCAATGAATGTAGTATTGCAACATTTCCTTAAGAGTAATGAGCCACTTATAAAAGCTGAAGATATTCCAGATTTACTCAATATGACACAATCAGATTGGCAACATCTTGTAGATCAAGTTAAAGGTAAGCTATGACAGTATGAAAGGTAAGCTATGACAAAATGAAAGGTAAGCTATGACAGTATGAAGTTAAAGGTAAGCTATGACAGTATGATTGTGTTTTCATACTTATTGTTTCTCTAATGTGTATGATTATTAGAGATTCTCCTGCGAACAAATAGCACAAAAGATGTAAGTTGTGATTCAAGAACATAGACGAAACACCTAATAAGATAAATCTTCACTGATACCGGCAGGTCTATGCTTTCAAAGCAAAGTTCCAGGAATCTGTAGCAAATGGTAGCCTAGTGCTGACCAGTAAATCAATATTTATTTATTTCCAGGTCAGATACAAGATGCTGATGTGGAGGGTATAATAGAAAAATACTAGTTAGATCCTCCATCCAGCCACAAACACAGACGAGAAACACAAGATTTACTTTAGGTTGATTATGTTATAGCATAACAAAAAAAAAAAATTTCATCACATTCTTTAAAAGGTTTAATGTAATACACAGAAGTATAATAAAATAAAAGTGATGAGAACAGTACATAAAATAAAGGCTTTAACATGTTAAGAAATAAAAGACATTTATACACACAGACAAGATATCAACATGCAGAATAAAATTACAAATTAATAATAAACTACATACAATTATATTATAGAGTTCCTCTATAATATACTCCTGATGGAGGCAGTCCATAGTTGAAGCTCTTTCGTGGATGTTGAACTTTCACTACAGGACAGTATAGATGTGCTGGTATTGGGGAAGATCTTAGGTACACATTTAAACGTCGATCTCAGAAACGTTCATTTTGAAAGTCTAATATTCTTTTTTATTTCTTTTTCTACAATCACAATGAATATAGACTAATTTTTATTACTTGTGAATGGTATGATATATGAACTATTTAAAGATTATAACTTATAAATTTATAGGTTATGGATGTGAAGTCACAGAATAATTGTGCTCCACCATTATAGTTTACTTAATTATGTTCACCTATTTATCATATTTCCTGACTTATTTTCCATTAGGTATGATAGTAACGTACCCTGGTAAGAAGCCATGTAGTATTCGTATAGATCAGCTAGATCGTGATCATGCTGTAGCAGAAAAGAAGAAGTCACCAGATGCTCCTCTACTATTTCCTGATATTGTTCATTTTGGATTAAGACCTCAACAACTCAGTTACTGTGGAAACCCAGAGTAAGGAATGAACATTTCTGTTCGTTAATTTAAGAGTTTGGTAATCATATAACTTGTATTCATCTTATATTTTGGTTTTTCACATACTCAGAGATTTGATTTCTCGTCAATTGCCCTATTGGCAATACGTTCCTCAGTTTCTTCATCTACTTGCAGTAACTACTTTGTACATAATTACATTCAAAGTAACAGTTAGTAGTTAAGCTTATCTATTTTAGTTTGTTTTAATTTTTAAAAATAATACGTGAATATGTTCTTGTAACAGTATAAAGGGCAAAACAGATACAACAACTTTTTCGCCTACTAGTAAGTGCTTAATGAAAATCAACTAATAGAGTGAAAGGGGCAGGGCCTAAATCATTATGTCCAACTCTTAAGCGCCTTCTTTTCCAAATCGATCATGCCACGATTTTTCCAACTTGCTAGTGGACAACTCCAAAAGGGTAGTTGTGTTCGTGGCCATCATACGTACGTTAAAGTTATATTTTATTTAATATTTTCACCATTTCAATGAAATAACAATTGTTTCATTCCATATAAATTAGTATTTG
>JAQIWE010002209.1:0-13731 GCA_034698565.1 Campodea plusiochaeta | reverse complement strand
ATACAAACGAAAGTTGGTAATTCGATAGAAATGTTTAGTAAACTCAACTTCACTTTATTCTCAAAACCTTCTGCGAAATTTTGATAGTAACAGAATATCTGTAATATGAGAAACTTACTTCATAATCAATTCTGAATTTCTGATCATGCACTTTAGTTATAAGTTACTCTGTACTTATTCATCATGTGGTACGACTAAAGAATATCAATAATGATTTTGCTTCTGAAATACGCATCCCTTGCTTTGTGGAAACTGTAAACGTATAGTTGTACCTTTGCTTTTATCAAGACTAAAAAATTGTTATAATAGCTGACTAAAAAATTGTTCAAAATTCATCAACTATTGTAACAATTTTTTAGTCTTGATAAGAGCAAAGGTTCTTTGCAGAAATATTGACAGACATTGCTGTTTTTATTCGGATTTATAACGTAAAGCATCCTATTTAAAACATGGATGAATCCATCTCTCTCAGAAGAAGTATAGTAGTACCAGTTCAATGTTCTTCGATTCTTGCAATACTCAATAGAGATCGACTTTCCTTGCAAATGTTATTTCGAGATGAAATATGTTTTTTTCCCTCACTTTAAATAACATCATATTCACAAACCTCTATTCAGATTACTGCTTGAAACTACGAGAATCTGATTTTTAATTGCCCCCACTAAATTTAAATATTGCCATTTCCAGATGTTATCTCACGAAGAGAAGGAATCCCACCAGATAGACGACCAACCACTCTCTGTATCAGAACGAGCTGCTTTCTTCCAATCAAAAGGTGGAGTAACTACACAAGAAAAAGTAACAGAGAAGATTGTATCACCACTTTTACCATTGAAACACGCTAGATCTTCTGTTGGACCAAGATTTACTAAACCACTTACTGGAATTATGATTGAGGAAGGAGGGAATATTTTACTCGAAGGTCTCGTTGATGGTGAGTGGGGGAAAGACCCAAAATATTGGCCAATAGAATTAACAGTACACGTGATTACTGGTACATGCTATTTTTTTGTGTCATATATTATCTTTAGTTATTGTTTTTAAAATGTTGCTTTTTATCGCCTAGAATACAATGATTTTCCATCTAGTTTCCGTAAAACGTAAACGTTACAAAAATGGATAGTAAACATAAAACAACTTTCGAACATTTCTTGAAGTATCTTGGAATATAAAATGAAACCTCTTAACATGTCTCAGTGCATGTTCTTCTGACAAGGTTTAGAACTATCAAATGGTTGATGACAAATTAAAATTAGGCCAAGCATACTTCAGTTATTTATTCGAAGAAAGTACCGAAAAAAATATCTTCGAAAAGTTTTTAACTTCACACATTATTTTCTCTTGCACAAACCATTTTTCATTTTCATGTAAACTGAGCGGAAGGTTCTTTTTTGATAACTCAAGTTAATCATTCCGACGAAGAAAGCAAAATGCAAATATTAACAATTTGTTTAAAAACAAACACGTATCAGTTGTTATATACCTTCAAAGAATTTCAATTAAAAGTGTTCCTGTGTTACATAAATTTACATCATACAATATATTTCAGGTTATCCTGAACCCTCCATAGTTTGGTGTAAGAATGGTGAAGATGTATCAGATAGATGTGTTAAAACATTTGAGTGTGGTCATGTTAGATTGGAGTTAAGTAACGTAACATTCAGAGATAGTGGAAGATATACATGTACAGCACAAAACAAAGCAGGATCAGCTACTAGCTCGGCTGATGTCGTTATTAGAAGTAAGTTCAAAATTTCAAATACTGCTGAATGTATCAATAGTTTAGTTGAAAGGTTTGGAGTTTAGTCACCAAGGAATAGATTTGGTATAAGACAGCTGTTTCGCCTCTTAAAGGCTTATCAGTTATAGTTGTCTGAGGATTGATATGACACTATGTGTATCACTCATCATTCCAGCTTTACAATGTTAGAAAATGATAATGACATTTTAAAATGATAGCTACAGTTTTTGTATCAACAGTTTATTGTACATCTTCGATATTTTACTTTTAGTTATAACAATTTACGAAAACTGAAGTATCGATAAAGGTATAATTTCAGTATCATTGAATTTACTGTTCAAAAAAGTTTGTAAGATATATTTTATAACTAACTATGTTTGGACTTTTTATGTAACACAGACAGTGTCAGTGTGTTTTGTTTAATAAGTTTTCTCACAGCTTTGCCATTTAACGTCTTTGAATTCTGTAGAATCGTGGATTATTTGTTGAAGTTTACAGAATAAACAACTTCTCTAGTTACTGAATTTTTTTTTTGTTTTGGTACATTACTGCATCTTAATATAACATTGGTATAAATACTATACTATCGTTAATTTTGATATATCAAGTATCTACCAAATGCATTATTTCCTTGGCAGAATCAGCGTTCCCTCCCGTATTCGGGAAACGTATTCAAAGCATGGAGATAAAATCAGGTGAACGTTTATACATGGAAGTTGAAGTAACAGGAACACCATTACCACAGGTCACGTGGTATAGGAACGATGAACCAATCAGCGTCGAGAGGGACATCCAGATTCGATCAGAAGGCAACAGACATGTACTAATCATTCCACAAGGTGAGCGTAGCCAAAAACAACATAGTTATAAGTTATTGCAGAGTGTCAAAGAGCCGTTTGCTAGGGGTATACACACAACCAGTAAAATCCATTAGGATGGTTGATAAATAGATTTGAAGTAGTTGAAAAGATTTGATGTAGGAAAAATTGACAAAAAATGTGACCTACTGTAGGACAATAATTTTGGTAACAGACTTATGACAAGAGATTTTGGTCAGATCACAAAATTTCCAATTTTGCATACTATGAAAAAGAAGGAAGGAAGCTTTTTGTTAGAGAAACAGTCAGTGGTCACTACATTTAGTAGAAATATTAAAGAAAATATTCGTGCTGATTTGGGAAATATGTATATAATTGAACTGTCTGTAAGATCACTCTAGACAAATTATTTTAGAAAATAGTCAAATAGTCTTTGATAAACGTAAAATTATTAATATATATAAAAAAACTCAACATGTTACATTTTTTATTCCTTAAACACGGTATGTCATTTGTTGC
Source organism: Campodea plusiochaeta (assembly GCA_034698565.1). Taxonomy (NCBI): domain Eukaryota; kingdom Metazoa; phylum Arthropoda; class Diplura; order Rhabdura; family Campodeidae; genus Campodea; species Campodea plusiochaeta. The sequence goes on along the minus strand of JAQIWE010002209.1, from coordinate 10,653 downwards.
TTTTACATTTATACGAAATTCATAGATTTATGCAAAATTCTTTGACCCCTACAGCAAAACATTCCTAGACACACCACAATATATTAATGAGTTTTCTCACATTAGTTACGTCACAAGATGGTGGGAGGTACACTGCTAGAGCTGCCAATCCTGCGGGTGAAGCGAAATGTAGTGCCGATGTACTCATCCTTAGTGGAGGAGGTTTAGGGTTATTAGTTGGTGCTCAGGAAGAGTTGAATAAGTCGATATTTGAAGATTTGAAGGAAGAGAAGGAATTTCAGGTGAGAGAGTTTTTTTTGTTTATTCTTTAGAATACTTTTTTTGTTTTCTTTGTAAAAGGACTTTTGTATCTGAATTTGTTTGATGGAACTCAATAAAAAAATATTTTGGTTAAGAAGTAGGTGTTTGTATGAAATTTTTATACGATAATAATCTATCAAAATTTAAACGTACGTACCTTCAAGAACATTTCACTTCATGAAGTAATTCAAATATCTGCTTCTATATTGCATATACTGTAGTTCTAAAGGTTCCTTATTATTCCTACGAATCAAGATTTGATAACATTGAAACTATAGTAGTAAACAAATTTAAGTCCTATAGCGTTAAAGCTTTAAAGAAAAAACTTTGATTTGTTTGCAATCGTCAGAATTATGTTATGATATATTGTACTGATTTTGCCACCACAAAATAATTCCCATTTCAATCTTTCCGTCCAAGTAAAGGCATGTAACTTTAAAAAAAAACTTACTAATGACAATATGACAGCATGTGACGTAATACTACAATAATATCTTCTATTCTTGCATGTTCTTTTTCCATGGTGTTGGTGGGTTTGGTTTAACAGCAACAATTCAAATCTGAATCTGTCACAAAACAAGAGTCAACGACTACACAACTACACCAAGAAAAGAAAGAAACATTAGAAACATATTCATCGCAAAAAGTTATTCTTTCCCCGAGAATATCACCAATTCCACAGTTACCAGATTCTTTGACGCCAGTTGTAGTTGATAGTATTCCTAGGACAGAACAGCAGAGAGTGGTGTCACCTAGCTTTCAACCCATGAAGTTCGAACCTATTAGAACTCCAACACCATCAAAGTTCGAACCTGTCAGAGTTCTTTCCCCAAAACCTCCAGTAGAACCGGTTGTGGAGAAAGAAGTTGAAGAGATTTGCAGGCAGGAGATCGTGATGCCAAAAGTAATGCCTCAAGAGTGGCCCGCTGACGAGCAACCTAAAGAAGAAGTTATCCCTGTTAAATCAAGAGTTGCTAATTTAGAAAAACAAATACATGAGGAATCCGCATTGTCTTCTCCTGAGTTAATACGCAAAGCAATGGAAACACGTGTTAAATCCCCAGAGAGAGTCAGATCTCCAGAAAAGATGGTAGATATAAAACAGAGAGCAATACCATTCTCGAAGGAGCCAACACCACCGAGTGTTTTTGACACACCTCCAGTATTTCAAGGCCCACCACGACCTATAATTGAACTGCCAAAATCTAAATATGAAACTTCGTCTACCTCAACTGTATCGAGCAGTAGTAAAACTATAACGAAAGTACAAAAGGTTTATAAATACCAAATGAAACAGTCAACATCCATTGACGATGATATTGTTTTAACTCCGGAACCACCAGCGGAAATACTTTATGCACCAAAAGGTGAAGGATTGAAACTTCGTGAAGATATTCCTGATAGAATTCGACAGTTAGAGGAAGCACAGAAAGTTTCTTCGCCTCAACCACTTGATCTACCTGGAGCTGTTAGAATATTCCCACTCATTATGAGATCAGATTCAAGAACTGAAGAGCCAGTAGTAAAACCAGCACCAGCGAAACCATTTCAACAGAAACCTCCAGAACCAGTTAAAGAAACATTTATTGTTCCTATTGAACAAGAAAAAGAAATTGGTACACCGGTATTTCCAAAACCAGAATCTCAACCAATGAAAATTCCCGAAAAGAAATCACCTGTTCCACCTCCGAAACCAGTAATGATGCAAAAACCATTATCTCCACTTCCTCCAATTACACAAACTATTACTCCTAAAACAGAAACACAAGTTTTCACACGAGTTCCTACTCCTTCTAAATTTATTAAAGGATCCTTCGATGAAAATGTTGGTGAATCAGCAATCTCAGAATTTTCTGTTACACCAATATGGAAACCTACAACTGATACAACAACAGTCAGATCGGAATATAAGCAAGAAGTATCTCGTCAAGAAACATCTAGTTATCTTCAAACTTCTACAGTTGATTCGATTCCGTTAAGGCCAACATCTCCGTTACCATCGAGACCAAAATCACCTATGCCAAGAGCACTGACCCCTGGAACTCTTCCTCCAACAGCCGAAGGATTATCAATGGAAAAGTTATGGACACCAAGGAAATCTCCAGAACCAGAAGTCACTTATCTTAGAATTTCACCCAATTTGGCACCAGATCCAAACAGAGCAGTGTCACCAAAACCGTCTCCTACAGGTATTGCTATGGATAGGACTTGGGGTCAAAAACAGGTTCATTCACAATTGCAACCCCAATGGCCACCTCCAAGTGATGACCCCAGTAAGGTTGTACTTCCATGGGTGCAGAAGGGTCAGGGTGATCAGCAAACGTTAATAACAGATGAAGAAGAAACTATAACAAAATCTATGACTGTAACCTCTAGTGGAACTTTAGAACAAAAAGTTATTACCAAAGTAGAGGAACCCAAAAAAATAGAACCTCCAAAAACTGCCGTGAAACCCCTGAAAGAACTTGCTTCCGCTCCTATTTACCAACCTCCCAAACAACAAGAAAGAATAATTGTCCCAGTAGTAGAACAGAAACCAATTCAAACACCAGAACCACCGAAAATAATTCAGAAACCACAGCAACCAATTCAACAACCGAAACCAATATATCAACCAGTTCAGCAACCCGAACCAATATATCAACCAGTTCAGCAACCCAAACCAATGTATCAGCCAGTTGAGCAACCCAAACCAATATATCAACCAGTTGAGCAACCCAAACCAATATATCAACCAATACCCAAACCAACCCAAGATATAAAACCAATGTCACCCAAACCCTTCAGACCAATTTCTGAACCACCGAAATTAACTGCGCCCGTACAACCACCACGACCAATTACACCAAAACCAGTTCAAACCATACAAACGATTACGTCACCTCAGATGTCAAGACGAGAATTCAAACAAGAAATATCACAATCTCGTGAATTCAAGCAGGAATCACGAACAGTCCAATCATCGCAACCTCCTTTCGAATTAAAAATTCCTCCACCGAGAGATATTGCGGAATTACAAATATGTGAAATGAAACCAGCTCCAAAAGAACCAGTTATGTATTACACTTCTAGCACAGTATTGAAGAATATTGAATATTCGCAACAACAACATCAGCAGGCTCAAAGCTTTTCATCAGTTCGAACGGAATCGAGCAGTAGACAATTTCACTCAGAATCTCACAGCAGTCAGCAGTATTCATCATCGTCAAGTTCACAAAATGTTATTCTCCCTAGTAAGGAATTCGGTACTATTGCAAGTATAGGACCTCCCGCTGAATCGACTATTTGTACAGATTCGCTAATCAAACCTTCTCAATCGAAAAAACTCTGGCCTCCACCCGCGATTGAAGCTCCACAGCCGAAACCAACTCCAAAGTCGCCCGAACAGAAAAGAACCATTCAACAACCTCGGGCTAAACAAAAGCAAGTTAAACATGAGGTAAGATTATCTAATTTTTATTCAATTATTGAATTAAATAATTTTGCATGAGTAAACGACAAGATTTACTGAGACAAAGTATTGTTTATTAGACTATTAATTTTTTTGGGATTCTGAAACTGCATTTAATTTATAATAATATTCAGTAAGGATACTAATTATTCCATATAACATTTTACTGATGGTCTTAATAATTTATTTTCTTTGCAAATTAGATTAATCTTTAATCCTGCGGTTCATGACTCTAAGTACCTGAACATTTAAACAATGTGGAAGTTTTATTAGTAACAGAAACAGATAAATGTTTAAAAAAAGCCTATATTTATTTAGGCTTGGTTTATTCATATTCAGTGCAAAAAGTAACTAATATTAATTTTTGTACAAGATCTAATTAGAATGTTATTATAACTAATTAAATGTAGTTATTTTTAAATCCCTGTTGAAATGGAGATCATTGCTATGTTGTAACAAAACATAGCAAATGTTAAAAGCACATACAAATACATAAAAAGTACATAAGTGTATTTTTTCCTTCAGTGAAAGTAAATGACTCGATGTAGCCTCATCGCAACTCTATATGGTAAGTACAGGTATACGAGAAGCAACATTTGAAAGTGTTTAGAGTTAATTTAATGAAGGCATACGTACTACTGGTTACTTGAAATATTAATTTGCATGTTGTTTTCATCATCCAAGTAACAGATTTGATCTCCATTTTCCCAGGCGATTTCCATTTTGATTTTTAAATAGAAAAGAATGATAATTCGTTAGTGGATCCTGGATGAAATTTTCAGCATGGATTTTATAAATATTCAACAAGTAACTAAATGCTTTGTGATTCCTATATACAGCATGTTCAATAATTTCGTACTTTTTGATGCTGGGTGAGGGTCATTATTTTTTCTTTTAGTAAAACTCTAAAATTTGAGCTGGTGTGCATTTACTACATCAATATTGAAAGATTAATATCAAGTTTACAGTTTTATTTTGACTTCTTTATAATTTATTGAGTTTCTACTTTCAGTCAGAACACTTTGATTTTATGAATTGGGCTAATAGGGTTGTAAGTTGCAGAAAAATGACTTCTACTATAAGCTTGGCAATTACTATTGTCTATTGATATAGAGTATTGGGAACAAAACATCTAGAATATCTTACAGACACACAGTATTCTTAATATTCACATAATGTACTTACTGTATAACACATAATTATTTTATTGTCACCTTTACATGATCTTTAGACATTTACTATCTCTTTATTAACTCAAAATATAACATTACCCCCTTTCCCACACGTCCCTCCATAAATGAGCATTTGATGTACTTTTTCGATGTTTCTATTATTTTTATGTAATTTAACACTTTTCTTTTCCTTAATAGGAACTCTATAAAACAATATCTTCAAAAAGTGAGATGAGCCAATCTCAACAAGACAACAAAACATGGCTTTCAACATCGACTGTAGCGCCTCCAACGACTAAATTAGAACCATTCCCATTTAAACCAGACCCTCCACAAACCAAACAACAAGTTACATCAGGACCATTACCTAAACAACCAACTAAATTTATTAAAGGCGATTTCAGGGAAAGCGATTATGAGAGCGATTTCGAGTCTAGAATACCTGCAAAATGGAATCCAACTGATCAAACAGACGATTCGTCACAATTTCGGCCGGTTCGGGTGAAACTAGAGAGTCGACCACAATCACAAATGGATGGAGAGCGTACGCCCACTCCACCTTCAAAGTTCGATAAACCTCCAACGTTCGATGGGCCGCCTCGTCCAGTTTTTCAACCGCTGCCGGAAATGTCAAAAGCAAAAATAGTTGACGAAATTAAGAAAGATGTAAAGACTATTTCTACCATAAAGCAAACTAAAACACCGCCAATGATGAGAAAAGAATTACCGAAGCAATCGAAAGACGGAATGCACATGGAAACTTCAAAATCAATGCACTTCGAAGAATCGACGCAAAGTTCGAGAAGAGTTGTAAGTATGCAGCAAACGACAAAAGTGATTAAATTCGGTTCTGAAACAAAAGAAGAACGACGAATATCACCCATATTAACTCCAGAACCCCCACCGGAATTTCTTTACGCAGAACCACCCAGAAGAAACGTTCCGATCAAACAAACATTCCAACAACAACAACCCGTGAAAGAACCCGAAAAACCCGTCAGTCTTAAACAGATCTTCGAAGCCGATAAATCTCCGAAATTACCCGCACGTCAAAACGTATCGACGCCGAAACCGACACGGTTCGTGAAAGGTGACTTTGCAGAAAGTGACTATGAAAGTGATTTCGAAGGAACGAAAATAGTTCCGAAATGGACGCCAATACTCGATACTAAACGATCGAATATATCGAGCGCTGTTACGACTGTTAGTAGTACGACAACTCAGCATCTAGTCAGCTCGCAATCAGCAATAAGTAGTACAAAAGTTGAACATATTGGAAATGGCTTTGCGTTAAAGCCAGGGGAGCCTCCAGTATTTGGATTTATCGGAGCTCCAGAAACTGCAGCAAGTAAGTAATGAGAAAAATTGTTTGAGAAATTCAGTAAATAAATGTTTCTGGTTATTCATTTTTTTCTTGGGAAAATTCGAATATAATCAGTATGTTCTTTCACAACAAACATTTTTATATATTTACAAGAAAATTACTATTATTTTTAGGTGTGAATATTTGTTGTAGTAATTTTTCTGAAATGAAATGCTTTGTAGTTTCAGTATTTTTTTTAATGTTCTGCGATGAAATAAAATCTGCCTTAACATTCTTCTTATAATGTTTGCTCAACCGATCAGGTTTCGGTTTTCAAAAAACTATCATCGTGGTCATTGTGAATAAAAACACAGCATTCTGTAATAAAATATCTGAAAAAAACTTTTTATATGATTTGTCAATGGAAATAATATTTCGAAATTCATTTCACAAAACTTTTTTTAATTTAGTTTCTAACTACTGGTACAATTTGTTTTTGACAGAACAAATCTGTAATAACATAATAACAATTTTTTTTTTTCTTTTTTAAAAGTAACGTAATAGTGCACATAGTTATATGAAAATCAATGCAAAAACTGATGAATGCATCAACTTTTTATTTTTAACTTGATAGAAATTTACTCTCTGAATACATCAAATTAATTGCTCTATAGATTTGAAGCTCTGTTGAGACAGATGCATTCTTGATATTACTAATATTACAATTTTCTAATAATATTTAAATATTTGTGGTTTCAAAAAGTAACATATTAAGCTTCTATTCTAACACGTTTAACTGCATGCTGATTAACATTCTTCCGTTTCAGTCAAAGTTGGTCATCAACTGGACGATATGGGATCAACATTTAAAAGTAAAGCTCATACTTTTGCTCAGGATATAATGAAAGATATGAGCCACAAAACAACAGAAAAGAAACAAGAAGAAATTAAAGTTGAGAAAGAAGAGCCACAAGTTTACAGGGAAGAGTCCAGAGTGGCAGAACATGGTAATAAAAAAATTACTTCTCCTGTTAATAAATATCTACACAATTTCCTTCTTCTATTTGTGTCTGGAGCAATGTCATTGTTATTTTCTCTATTGTTGTTATTTATTATTGTTCAGTCTGTTTAATTGTTGTACCATGGTCAAAAATATTTATCCATCTTTTCTGGCATGTTAATTTTTATGTTCAACTTTTAATATCTCGAAAGACAAAAAAGTCAATTTTCTTTTAGGCACTAAACACATAGACCCAGACACAGGACTTATATATTTTAAATACGACTTTGGATACGAGTTTGGTATCGTTTTACCTGGAGAGAGTGGCGGTCCGACGAAGTTTAAATCAGCGACGCTCCCCAGAACTACAAAACAGACCCGCCCGTTCAAAAGTTCATTATCCAAGGACGATATTGAAGTTCCAGTGATTCACGAAACGACCGCTAAGAAGAATGGCAGTAGTAGTAGTACGAGAGGTGGGAGAGCGGGTGTCCCACAATTTAAACCAAGGAAATTCACACAGTTTAAACTCTCAAAATGGGAGCCAACGTCAGAAAGTGAAATGTCCGAAGCTGAGGACATCAAATGGCATTCGACTGTCCCAGTGAAAATGGCTCGTCCAATGTCCTACCCAGGAACCAGATGGGACACTCCAAGTCCAATTTCAATGTCACCAGCAAGTATGTCACCAAGACCGCGGTCAGCATTGTCAATTGATGTATCTTCTTGCAGAGGAGGTATTGATAAACATCAAACGGCATGAAAGTAAATGTCCGTCCTATATTACAACTTCATAACAGACTGGGTTACAAAAATCCATAATTTCTAATGTATTTTAATACCTTAGAATTCGCTAAGTTTGAGTTTTTTCATATTAATTTTGTTTCCGGTGAGAAAAATAACGTTGTGCAGTCTCATGAACGAGTTTCTAAAATTTATGCAATAAACAGAAGATTTTTCAAATTATTATATATATTATTTATGAAGATGTATTTAGTGGAATTCATAACCAGTCTGTTGTGATATAAATAATTATATAGAAACATTTTTATCAGTTCTAATTTTAGTTCTAATATTGTTTTGAATTTATATATAGTATTTATTTTCTTTAGGCATGTAAGTAATATTGTTTTCTCTTCTTTCAAATGCTTATTATTTACTTTATTTATTTTCAAAATTATGTACAACACTCAGCTGAAAGAGATGTGATGTTTTAGACTAGTGTACAGCACTACATTCATACTTTCGTTACTGAAGTTTACAAACAAACAACAGTACTAAAAATGTTGCATTATATAATGATAAACAAATGTTTCAGTGACAAAAGTATGAGTTAGTAAAGTAGATTCTTTTAATTTATATATTTTTTTCTTCTTCTTTATCTTTCTTTACTTTTTTATTATATTCTTCCGCAAATAACATGTTTGTGCTTTTTGCATTGTGATTACAAAATTAGTTGTGTATTATATTACTGTTGAGACAATGTAACGAAATTTTTGTATAGCAAGTATTGACACGCAGTAGAATATGTGATTATATATTGTTATCATAAATAGCTTACGATGATGTGAGAGAATGTATGGTTTATTTACTTATTTTGTTTACTATATAAACAAATTTACAATGGTTACCGAATCATAGAAATAACAAATTAATAACAGTGAAAAATTCTAAATTAGTGACTTGGAATATACTGTTATTTTGGTTGTGTAAAATGTGTACGGAGCTCTTCAGATCACTCACGATACTTTATTAAAGAAGTTTATATTGAGCTTTTCATAATTTTTTCCGCGAATAAATTATAGTTATCAAGTGTAATACTGCAGAAAACTAAAATATTTGACATGATGTTAAAACTAATTTTATGTTAAGACAATATGCAAAGTTTGTATTTTGAACTATGAGAAATACAAGGTAAATATCTGTAAAAACAATGAAATAAATAATGCTCATTGGAGTGCTGAACATAACAAAATAAATTCTTAAACAAAATTATTTTATTAAATTTATTTCTCGATTGACTACCACCATATTCTTGGTATTCTCTCATAGTGTACTGTATAATTTCAGCGTCACCTGCAGCATCCCCTTGGAGTGGTAGGGGTAGAAGTGTTTCATTTGGAAGGGGGAGAACACCACCCACAACACCAATCACCGATCCACAGGTTGCAAGGAGTATTATAACACAGAAGAAAATACCAGTCTTTACCACAGTAAGAACGGTCAATTCTGGAGACAGAAATTCTCCTGTATTTTCAATGATGAAAAACTATTCATAAGAATTATTTTATGTCTGTTACTTCATTATGCTGTTCTGTAATGGTTAATGTTTTGTGAAAACAAATAAATCTTGCATTATTTAAAAAAAATCCAGGTCCCATTATGTTATATGACAATTATGGTCCTTCAATTTACAGTTACGATGATACTGAGTTTATTGCTGTGCTTAATCTAACTTGATTATATAAATAGATTTTTATAGTTACTTATGATATAGTCATCCAACATAAAAAAATGCTTAAGATATACTTCTATACAAATATTCTCATTAAATAGTTTTGCTTGGGGTTAACCACTTATTGAAACACAATATTTCTTCTGGACGTTTCGCCTTTAAAAATTAATGAAAAGGCTTTATCAACTGTACATAAAAAACGAGTGAAAAATTTTTTGTTCAATTTTTGGTTTGTATAACAAAACATTTTTCACTCGTTTTTATATAAGTTGATAAAGCCTTTTCATTAATAAAGGCGAAATAACGTCCTGAAAAATATTGTGTTCCAATAAGTGGTTAAACCCAATCAGAACTATTTAATAGAAGAAAAATGCAACATTGCCTCCGTCGTAACAAATATTCTCATGTTTACTTTGAAAAGCAAAGTTCAATAAAATAATAAATATATCAATAAATTGTAAGTACCAATTAATTCCACTCGACTATATGACCATATAATTATTCAGTCTTACAATCCTATAAAACATTTTCAGGCTTTGAAAGATCATACAGCCATGGCTAAATCTGAAGTTCGTTTTGAATGTACTGTACGAGCTGAACTTAATCCTTCAGTTCTCTGGTCGAAGAATGGAAGAATATTAGATAATACATCTGATTATCAACAATCATTTCAAGATGGACTTTGTACGCTTGTAATTCCTGAAGCATATGCAGGTACTATTACAGGGTTATAAAAAAAACGGTTCAAATCAGTTTCTTTACGAAAATGGAAACTATATAGTGACTAAATTGTTGAAATTTTGATCACTATGTAGTTTCCATTTTAATAACTTGCTATGGGGAAGCATTTGAAACTAGCTAAATGTTTAACTGAAGGTGCTTCCAAGGAAATTACTACTCTCTAAATAACTTGGAGTGAAAATAAGGCTCTGTAGGCTCCAATGGATTCGAAATGCCCCCGTATCTATTGGA
>JAQIWE010002208.1:0-13735 GCA_034698565.1 Campodea plusiochaeta | reverse complement strand
CATACCGTTCATGACCCATAATAGTCCCTGTTCATAACGTTCATCATATATAACGGCATTTATAACTTATGATCATTATGAGCAATGAAATTATGAGTAAAGTGGGTAGACCCGGTGGGTGTAAACTCCCCCCCCCCTGCACATATGCCACCGTAACTCTACAGATAAGCCATTTCGCCACAAGGAATACACAAAAGAGTTAAATGTCCCGATAGATTCCAAAAAGAATATTACGACAATACTCTCTAGTCGACGTTCACGTGCGAGGGGGTTAGAGAAGGTGGAATTCTCTTTGTTAGTGCTGTAACTGCAGGTAAATAATAAGGATGATGGGAAAGATTTGAGAAACTTATGCTATACTTATTCTGTATAAGTGCTTTACTAAATTCTGGTTGTTCAGGAAATTTTATTCTCTGTTTATTCCAACATCAACAGTTTAATACTGCCGTCACTAATTATTCTTTACTCAGTATAGAACACTTTGAAACCTACTACAGAATCTACCATAATCAGTCAGTAGCTGTCATACAACTCATATCCTCAACATACTTTCGAAATTTAGTTTGAAATGGTAAAAAAAGTCATCTAAAATGTTATGGATTTAATTTAGTCTCAGTAACAGTTACAGTTTAAGGAAAATTTGTCTATAAACTATATAATGTACTCGATACGAGTGGATTGAGTTCTGATGAACCTTTAAAGATTGCACTGTCTTGAGAACTTTATGAAATCGTCAAATTCAATTCTATTTACATTTCTTCTGAAAAAAATTGCGAGAATAATTTACTTTTCAAACATTGAAAGGTGATACTGTGAAATGATTTCCTCCTTTTCGTCGGGGATTTCTTCCACCTCCATTTTTTCGTCTCCCATATTTCCCTTTAAGGATGATATCCCTTTGCATATCTTGATGAGGTGTTGTCTTAAGTTCCCCCCTCTTCGGCAAATCCTCCATTTTTCTCTGCAATTTCCATTAAGACGTAATCTCCTCATGTCCTATCGTACGAAACGATAAGATGTGACTGAGAGCTATGGAACTCTCATTATGCAATCGATATATAACCAAACAGGGATTTACCTTTTATCTTATTCTGCTGCTATTACCAGCACAAGTGGAGGAACTTTTCTTCAATCTTTTACCATTTGGATTTGACTCTCAGCTGAACGAAGATGCCTATCTGTATTCTGGGAAGATGTGGTTCAATCTTTATGCATATATTACTGAATATGAGCTAATACGATCTGTCGAAGACGATTCTTGGTTATTAAAGTGTCTTTATTATGTTACTTGAAACGCTTCCTGAAGATTGTCTCTAGCTGCTGAAGTGGTGATAATGGATGTTGTTCTTTCAGAAACAAAAAGAACTTTAGTGAATTTAGAAATATGTAGATCCTTTATCGTTAAGTAATTTATGGAACTATACTTTTGTCGTTCTTCTGAGGATAACATCAGCAATGATTTTGATCTACCGTTCGTACACTGTTCTGATATCTTTCCATCACCACTCCGTGTAGAATGCTTTGAGTGTTTTTGTGGTTGTATATTTTTAGCTATTTGATCTCATTTTCTTTCCTTGCAAAGAAGCATTACCACTTTTGTTTGCGTGGAAATCAATATTGGAGGTCACCTGGCATAGTTGCGTTAGCTGTTGTACTTCTTTTTTAAAATAAATAAACAATTTATAATTATATGTATTCAGAAGTTTGAAAGAAAATTAGTGTTGGTTAATTTTGCAACCCAATTTACAACTGAAAAATAGTACCTCTAAACTATATAAAAATTATTTATTTGACCAAATATAATATTTTTATAATTAAATCCAATAATTCATTTATGAAACTATACATTATATTTCCCTCCATTTTTTCCCATTCTTCCTATATCTAATATCTTCTCTGGGTGTTGTGAGAAGTCGTTCCGGTGAATGCTTCGGTGCTGAGATCGCTCACTACAAAAGGATTACATTTACTTAATTATGCGGAGGAGGAAAAAAGTGTAAATGAACACACACACACACCAGATGTTCAGAAGAGATTGATTAGGTGCCACTGAGATACAGTTGGAAGTACAAGAAAAAGACCGACAAAATACTTTAACAGGTTCATCATATTTCATTTCTGCATCCACTTTTCTCACTTTAATGTGCAGATTATTTTGTGCTGCAGCGTAGAAAACAATAATTGTGTGATTGTTATATTTTAATAACTTTTATCATGAGTTTTGTAAGGTTTTTAGTTTATATCTTTAATTCAAATGAAAAATCCATTATCTGATATTGTTACTCTGTAGTGTCTGTCAATTTACTGTTGTGTAAACAGACTATGTTAATAAACAGATATTCTCTCTCTCTGGAATATATCTCATAATAGTTTCGATATTTGAGAATATTGGCAATACTTCTAGTCGTAGTATCAGTTTGAAATGCACTGTAAATATTTAACGTTATATCGCCTCAGGAAAGTATAAAAATTGGTTCTCTGAAATATAATACAACAAAACTAGTTCCGAATTCTTTTATTTCAAAACAAGTTGTACTCTCTGGAAATTCCTAACATTTACAAAGAAATATATTTTCATGATAGAATTGCTACAATATATTGTTAGTAACAGCAATAAAACATCTTTATCTTGAATATAATTGTTAATAACTAACAATTTTTATTTATGAACTGAACGAATAAAAACTTACGGAAAGTAAAGGAACAATTTATGCCAAATTTGTTTTATGGGTACCATAATTACCCAGCTTGTGGGAAACATTTGACTATTGTAAAAATACTTTTCGAGTTCATCAAAATATTGAGTTGTATACAAGAAATCACGAGAATTGGAGAGTTCAAGATGTGCATTGTGATTTTTTTTTCATTCATCAATAATAAAATATGTAAATAAATATGACTATTATTTTGTTCTTTTGCAAAAAGAAAATGTTTCTTTCAATCAGTTCATCATAAAGTAGCAGAGAATCGTACACCTGAATGTTCTATTTGTAACAAGTAAATTTCTATTTTATCCGTGTGGAGTTGATGCTATGAAAGAACTTATTATTCGAGGCATTTTAAGAGGGAACTCCTAAATTGTAATGAGTTGAAAATACCATTTCCGTGTTAATTAAAAGTTGGTCGTATTGGGATTCCTCCACCATACTTCCCTTTGCTTTTTACAGTCTTCTCTTGTAACCGTACGGCGTTTATCATTGTTCTAGATTTAAAGTCCACCATAAAGAAGTTAGTTTGGTTAAAGCATCGAATTTTGTTGTTCCTTGGAGACTCAAAAATGATCGTAAAGATGCCCTCCCCGAACGGAGATTAGAGGAGCTACGACATTGCCATATGGGGTTCATTCGGGTGACGAAACATACGGTATGAAAAGAGAAATATACAATTATATTACACTTTCATTTTAATGAAATATGTTTTTATGATTGATCCTACATGCGCATGTAATATGGGAATGCTGTTTTGATTGGTGTGGTTGCAAGGAAATTACCATGGGAAAAGAAATAGGAAAAGGAAGTAATGTAGAGGTTATTATACGTATGAAATTGGATGTTTTTATAGTGGGATTGTAGAGGAATTTGTGTACACTAGGGGGGGGGGGTCATTGGTAATATAGATATCGCAAACATGATGTATTGTCATGAGTACTGAGCACTGATTATAAAACATATTGCTGACTGAAGGAGTAGGTCTATGCTTAATTTCCTCAGGTGATAGCTCATCCCATTAGTTATTTTTTTTTTACTTCTTTAGGTTAAATTTCATAATGCTAAAGTTATGAATTAAACAAATATTTACCACGATTGCATTTTTCATTAAAGGTATATTTCCGTAACAGAACTCGGTAATGAGATTTTATTATGCGAAACTTAATAACACAGTTCCCACTGATTTCAGTTCAGTTCGAGCGATTTTGCTGATTTGATATGAAATCCTGACCAACGGGGTTCTAAATTGCCGTGTATATTTGACGATTGCTATCCCACTGAACTTGAGCTTGCACCAGCTAAGGCAACCGAAATATAAATAAAAAACTACTGTAATAAACAACCTGTAACTATACGGTAGTCTGTTGACTATTAAGTTATTTTCGTCTGAGATCTGAGAAAAATGTGAGATTAACATCTCTGTAATACCTTCTGAATTTATGTGACGAATGACTTTATGATTATGCGGTGACGAACAACTTTCCATGGGCTGTTGGCATCTATATAGGCAAACTTCCAAATCACTTTTGTCATCAAACAGAGTTGCCATATATTGTGATACGGATTCTTGAATGTCTTGCTGTGTTATAAAAGCTGCTTATCTTGTCTACAAATATGACAATATTGAATTCCACAGACATTAATTTCATTCTAAAAAATGATAAATTTCTGAGAACTGCAAGTAGATGACTGAATAAGTAGTTTTATTACCTGAACTCGAGAAAAATTTAGCTCTGGAGCTGCATTTATCAGCTCTGGATTACTTTACTGTCATGTTGCTGGAACGAAAAATAATTTAACGAATCTTTTTAGTCTAAAAGTTTTTCTAATTGTGCTGCAACAATATAATTCATTAGTTTTTATCTGTGAAATATACTGCACAATCTCATTCTCCTCTCATTCAGTTTCCATGTTTTCTCCCTTATTAACTTACTACTGATTTATATTATTTCCGAGGCAACCCTTTGCACCTGTTTCAATTGCCATAAATCGGTGCAGAGTAAACACAGTGAGCAACGGAATAACGTCGTCTGTTTGCTGGCACCGTGGAGAGAGAGCGAGTTCCGGTTGATAAAGCAGTGTAAGGACAGATTTATTCACGTTTTGGAAGACTGAGAATTAGTCCGTACCACACAGCGAAACCAATTGAGGGAAAGAGAATTACTTTGCTGACGAATGGACCGAAATCAAACAACGTTGCTGTATATATACGTTCAGAGTACTTGATTCCAAGCCCAGGAAGCTGGCAACGAAGCTGTAGCAGAGGAATTCTAACAACAACAACAAGATTGTTGAAAATACACAACTAAATCTCACAGTCTTACTCAGATTTTACCTTAAAATTAATTATGTCATGAATTCATAATTTTTATTTGAAACTTATTTTTTCAGACAATTCACTCACTCCATGTTTTCCTTTTATTTATCATGTGGAATCCTGTTCTTTCTTATACCGGTAGACAGCGAAATTAGATCTGCACAAAAACCAGATTTATAAGTCCAGTTGCATTAAAACTAGATTTATAGGATTTTACTTTCTTTAAAGTGTTTATGAAATAAGTAATTTACGAGGGTTCTTATAATTATTTTCCAATAACTTTAGTGTTTGATGAAGATGAAAAGAAAAAATGTTGAAGAAAGAATTTTCAAAGTAGTTTAATTTTTTATAAATTATATATACTTTGAGTTTAGGAACCCAACTATTATATTAATTATATTGCAAGAACTTGTAAAGACTGTTGATTGTGATAACAGAAAATGTAATATCTAGGTAAGTAGGTATTTGAATACTCCTAAGATATTTCTGTAGAATGCCTATCTCCATAAACTGCTTCAATTTAAACTCACAACGAAACATTGTTATGTTGACATGTACATTACTGATATAGCTTTGCCTGCAGAACTTCAGGAACATTTCTTGTCAATCACGATTTCTGTTCATTCTTACATGTGACTTCTGAACCATCTTCACACCTTTAGAACATACGACAAACTTCACAGCTTTTTTTCTCCATTCCACTTACGTTATATTTGTGGCTTTTATATATAATGATGTGGTGACGTCAGTTCATTGTTGCTTCTGATTTATTCCTCCCCCACTTCCAGAAGCCCTCACTTCTTCATCCCTGTATCATAAAATACATTTCTCCCTACTTGTGCGATAGAAGGATGGAAAAAAATCATCTTGCAAAGAGATTTTCATTCTAAAGAACTCTGTATTCAAATCGAAGACAGAAACAGTATGGTCCCCTCCTTCTACCCTAAAAGAAAACATTGTGAAGGGGGACCTCCTTATACATAGTTAGGAGGAAAGATGCCTTTTAGAACATTAAATAGAATATTTCGAAAAGGTATTGTGACCCGTAAGATTGAGTATTTTCTGAGGGAATGAGTCATGATAAAAAGAAAATGAGGTAGAAGTGCAAGTTATATATCGGTTCCAAGGTATAAAAGTTTCCTTATTGCTCTTGCAAATATTTTGTATGACCAAGTATCTTCTTTTTTTTAATAGATAGCTAACTATTATAACCTAAGAGTTTCATTTTTATATTACCTTATGTTTTGAGAAAACGTGAGGAGTGGTATGAAATCATGGGCCCTTCCTTCGACCATGTATCACACCATGTTTTCCTTTTGTCTATACAGTAACTTTTATCTTTTATTATTTCCTTTTATCTTTTAATAAGCAAAAAATATAATTATTTTGCTTCTGCAGATATATTTTGGCGTAATTGACTTGTAATCGCAAATACCTGAGAGAAGTGGCGCTCTTAGCGTTATTAGATAGGTATCCCAACTCCATATTATTTTGAATAAAGTTCTAAAACTGAAAAACACCATGTGATGAAAACGCAGAAATTATACATGGGACTCATCTGATTACGGTTGGAGTTCGGAATATTTCAGTGTCTTACAAAGAAGTTCAGAGTTTCTTCCGGATATGAATATATTATGACATTCCATGAAAATATATTTGAAGAATGTGACATCATTTATTGTATGGAAGAAAGTTGTAGACCATATAGCGTCCAAGTAAATTTCATGTATGCACCAATGCGAGAAGAAGAGAAATATTTTTAAAGAATATTCGTAAAAAATGTATATCACATGTTATTCCGTATCGCCTGTTGTTTACCACACTGAATTACATCCGTTGTTTATTTTGTGCACACGCGTCGGGATGGAAATCCTCTGTGAATGTTGAATGGTCCATTATAGTTGGCATTTCTTCATCTAACAGCTTCATTGGAGAGAAGAAAGTTCTTTTTATTCATGAACTACCTCTTATGCATTCATACGACGAAGAAAAAGTGCTAAAAGTACGACCGTAAGAGAGAGAAAAAATGTCGTATGTCATTGTCGACCTTCTATACCTCCCCTACCCCGCATTGTAATGCCTTTCGGGCACAAAAGGATACTTCTGCTGTGTTATCTGACTTTTTAAATTCGAGAGGCTATTTAAATCTGAGCGTAAAGTCGCTATTTTTTCACGACTCACAAAACTGAGGATTGAAGTACGTGCACAGAATATACTGTACACTGGGGGATACAGGACTTTTAATCGAACCACCCAACACACATATACAAGTAGAGTACAACTTATACAATACAGAAGTAGTGAGCAAGCTTAGAACACTGGTATCTTCAAAATACTGTCAGAATATATCGTATCTAGCAATAACGACAACATAATTATTGAAAAATGTATCTTCCGATTTCCATTAGTTCGTATTTTGTTGATAGTAACATTGAAATTTAATTTTCGCTTCTAAGCAACGTGAAATACTAATAAATTAATGAAGAGTTGTCGTCATAATATTCGGGTGGCTGTAAATTATCTTTGTTGTTAAAAGCCATGTTTAGAACCGTAACAATGATGATCCATTCAGAGTATTAATTGTTGGTATGTCATTTTGGATCTGTCTCTCCAATGAAAAAAGCATTACTTAAATCAGAATTTAATTTGCTTATGCTAAAGGCTGTACTAGCTGAAAATATAATGTCTCGTAAACTGATAACTTTTTGAATTGACTTTTTTTACGACTCATTCGCAATCAAATCATATTTTCTATAGAAATATGGAAATGAAATGCATACATACTGTACATAATTATACTACGCTCGTATAAGGTAATACAGTATTTTGAGAATATTTTTAAAAAATTAAAAAGTTTATTATAAAAACTGATTCTTCCATTCTTCATGTGCATTGAAATATACTGTATGGCAATGTGACTGCAAAAATGACAAAAAGTTTAGATCATCCAAATTTTTAAGAAAAGCAGTTTGGGTTCCAGAACGTCTTCAAGGTTTATGTGCAATGATTCTAATGAAATTGTTAGAAGATCAGAACTGACTATATCTTTGCGAACATTATCTCAGCAGTCAGCACACATTTATTAAACTATGCAGGTAGTCTATAAATATTGCTCGTAAACTCATAAAAATGGCTAATTCTATAAAGAACTCAATAATGCTGCATGCTGGTGTTAAATAGGAATGAAAAAAAAAGCGGAAATATATAAAGTTTTCTATTGTTTCCATGACAGACTATCTTTCTTGTGTTTTTGCCCACTACTTCTTGGGAAGCTATTTTGTTGTGAAAATAATTCCATATGTTGGGTATTTGAAATTCTATGACACAAACAGGGGGACTTTAATAATACAATAATACAGAATCCAATTGCGGGGGACTTATTGAATACAACTTTTTTTACTATCCATTTTACGAACAGCAGAAAAGAAACGGTGGCCAAAAATTCGACAAAAAATCCATAATAGCACGTGTTATTGCGGCGTTAATTTATAGTCATCCGATAAGCAACGTTAATGGACATTCCGTGGCAGTTAGTTATTTAGATAAAAGAATAAAAAGTTATTTATCACATTTGATTTATCTCTATTCCACCTCCCTGTGTGGTTGCCAGACGCCTTGTTGTTAGAATGTTTGGAAGATGGCTGGGAAAACTGAAAAGAACAATTTATTTCGAACAATTATCAGATTTCTGAAAATACGTAATACCATTTGAAAATCTCATGTTGAACGCATTTTTTTAATTATATGAAATTTGGGTAATATACCATGTCCAGGTTAGAATACATCATATCTGCTAAAGTATTATTTTTCTTTTAATATATTGGGGTAGCTCAGCAAAATACAGACGTTATTCATGTCAAGAGCTGACATCGGTAAGTCTATCGATAAAACGGTATAAGAATCTGTTACGACAATGAGAACAGCAAATTACCATTCACATTTTAATATATATGAAGAAGTTAGAAACAGTTTTGTTCTTGTTGTTATTTAACATTACTTAAATTAATTCCATTGTGCCTGCAGTAATTGAATTGTGACCTTCCCAATAAAGATATTGGCATTTCTTAGAAAGGTCATGGACGCAAAACAAAAGTCACTGCCCGGCTCTTAACTGATAATCATGCACAAAATGTCAACAATAAATTGCTCTATCATCTAAATTGAAATAAACAACATGTAATTATTAAATTGTATAGGGTTCTGTCCATATTATTGATTTCCAGCTATATTTTCACTATACTAAAAATATTTATGAGACAGCAAAGCTATGAGCTCTTACAACAATTCAGAACTCCTCAGATTTATACAAACAACAGACTTGATTTGTGACATGATTTGTCCAATTCTCATTTTATTTCCTTCCTTGAAAATTTGTAAAGTTTTGGACACATTTCCATTTAACATAATAGCGTCCATTTTTAAATTTCTACAGAACAAAACATTTATGCTTTAATTTTCGGATGTAAAGCAGGTTCAAAAACTTCAAATATAAGCTTATGACAACCCCAACCCCCTAAGGCTGTTACATTTTGATGTTTGAAGTAAAACATTGCTGAATGAAGTAATTCCGTTACATTCTGCTTAAAACGGTTTTTATTATACATTCACTTCTTTCAACTTTTTGAAGAAGTGTTCCATCCTTATCTTTTCAATTAAGAGTTTGCAATTTACCACTTTCACGATGACGAGAAATATATTTTTATGCAAGTCATTCACAGCCCTCCGCGCGTTTATAAACAACAATAAAAAATGTCATGATTTAGAAGTATATAATTTATGAGAAAATATATGTTTTCAGTTTGCTCAAATTTTAAGCATGGGTAATTTCATATTGTACAAAAAAGTGTGCCTGTCACCTGCGGGTTTTGGAATGGCGCCTTGCCTTTTTATAGCATCGATATTATTTACTACGCTCTTCGCGAAATAAAATTAGAGGATTTGGAAGAAAATATTGTTATAATTTATTTTGAAGATCAATATTTATATTTTTTCTGGAACAATGAAAATGACACATTTATTTGTATTATCACCCAAGTTTCTCATTAAGATTATTATAGATTACTTCCTAGTAGAAGCGCAAGTTTCTCATTACACTAAAATTTAACAATATCAGTTTTCCTACAGTTAACACTGCTTGGTAAAATGGTAATTGCAATAAAGAACTGAAAAGTGAAAACTACCAACGAGTGTAACTCAAAAGATATCAAATTTCATGAAAAAAATTATTAATTTTATACATTGAACAAAACTGACTTTTTAATGATTTATCTAAATTTTCCAGAACTGATATACACTGATAAGGATTTGAACTTTCATAATTCCCTGCTGAATTATCAAATGAAGTTATTCTTTCAGTCTAGCAGTCAACTGTTTGAGTCACGTCAGTTGTCAGTATATAATCTTTAGATAGAACAAAAGTCGGAGCTTTCAATAAACTACATGATCGAGCAGAATGCTTGAATCCCTGAATTTAGTTATCGTCAATTTAGTTATCTATACTTACGGTCTACTGCTTATTTAAGATGCATGAAGTCATGACTTTCACTTTCTTCTCCATAACTTCCAGACATAGCTGGTAAAATTTGTTACAGTCTTATTGCAGACAACTGAAAGAAACAATCAAACAAAGCATTATTAAATATAGTGTAATCAAACTTTCGTTCCGTGCCTCATCTTTGCTTTCCATGCCTTACCAAGTATTGTACAAGAAACCAGTTTTCTTGTTTTTTTAACAATAAATCTTTTTGTTTCTACATCATTTTGTTATTTTCCTTCTCCATCGAAATATTACTTCTCATTATCCTCGTCACATGTCTGTCCGTACCTCACAAACTGTCAGTCACTCTTCTCAAGACTGCTTCATAGCTTTTTAAGTAGTATGAAAAGTCAGAAAAATATCTGCATTTGCAGACTGAGAAATCAATTAGTTGAACTGTGTAGTCTTTGGTAAAAGGAACTTTAGATTATTTTGTACATATGAAGCAACTTTAAGATTTTAATTCAGTTCTCTCATTGTTTTGTTCCTACCTTGAAATTAATGGAATGACTTGGGAAACACACACAAGAAATGGTGTGGTTTAATGTCAAGCAGATCACAGCTTACCTCTTATTGATATTATGAAAAGAGACTCTTTTTTTCAGTTAGTACTGCACATTAGATAATAATGTTAAATTCTATCTTTTTTATATATCTGCATGGCATACCTGGCATAAGTTATCATGAAAAGTAGCATCACTTTGTTATGTTATGATTTCGTAGTGTATCCATCCATAAAAAGTGCATAAAATTATTTATTTTGCAGTATAACTTTCAAAATTGAATATTTCATTCATTACTGCTGCCTTAATTATCTTTCGACAAATAGAAATTGACAAATTGTATACGACATGTCATGAGCATTTGCAGGTATATATTCTGTTATTCGCTTTTCTTCGGAAATTACTTCAAACAAGCGGAATTATTTCTTCTGAAGAATTTTGGGAATGAAACGTACTAAATATCATATGTTAGAATTTTACGAGAAACAAGTTACGTTATAATTATTAATGACAAACAGAACTTCAGCGCCTAATGAAATATTACCAGGAAGTCATCACTTCTTGATAATATACTTATCAATATACTTTATAAAGAAAACTCATTTAGAAGTAATATGTTACTTCCATCACATTAGCACATTTACCCTAATAAGATACAAATCTTCAATAAATTAACTTATATAAAAATTAATCGTAACAAGTGAATACAGACTAAGACGTTGAAGACTTTAAAATTTATATATATATATCTATAAGATTCTGACAATATCGCCTATATGAATCACCTTTCTAACGATGCATATATAAAAGGAAAATTCGATTTTTTTTTTCTTTTTTATATTCAAGGATGTTTGGAGCATTTTTCTCTTATAAAGTTGGCGTGAGAGGATTCCCTGCTTTATGATGGCAAAAGAAAGGGGGGAGTCACGATCTTCTTCAGATCGGTTGGGGGGGGGGGTAATTTGAGAAAACAGAAGGAGTTTATTAGAGGAGAAAATCTAGTTAGGAGACATCCACGAATAGGGAAAAGATTTTTCTTTTTAATGGATGAAGGACATTATTAAAAAGGGAATGAGGGAAAATAATGATGAAATTTTTAAAGGTTGTTTGTTCGTTTAACCAACTGGGTGGCTGTTTATAAAGAGACGAGAGTCATTGTTCTTTTCTCAAAAAAGTTTTTTAATTTACCATTCTCAGAAGATCACAGTACCTCCGTCAACTAGATGTACAAGGTACAACTGAAATTGCCAGAGGCGACTTCAGGTAATATGTTTTATGATTGTTACTCGCTTCCATATAGTTTTGATGGTGGCCAATAAAATAATTTACATTATTCTGTCGTGAACGTGATTTGAAATGTTACACACAAAAAATGTACAAACAATTTTTCAGATTTGTTAAGTTTGACTTTGGAAAATCCTCAAAAGTATGTTGTATTATTTAAGTTTGAGATATTTTGATGAAAAAATGAGTGAGATGATATACGGTAACCAATGCAATTATAAAACAGAAACCATTTCCAAATCAAAAGGAACAGATAGTATATTTCTAAAACAGATACGACCTGGAATCTGCATGTTTATGATATTTTGCAATAACGGCAGTAACTCACGTCAGATCAACAATAAATTAGAAGAGAAAAAACATGATTGAATCATTGTTATCATTATTTACAAATGATTGACCAAGACAAGTTGCGTGACATCTGAGGTGGAGCTTTTTCTCATGGAGAAGGAAATAATAATAAGCTAAGAGAATAGGGACCATAAGGAAGATGGGGCAAAATAATAATTATGTTCATATTTCAGATTTGGTCATGACGTTCCAAGTAACTTGAGAACTGATCATCCTTTTATTAATTTGACTGTCTCTAAACTCGACCATTCATGGTTATGTTGCCCGTTTTCTAATTATCTGGCAAACGTAGAAAAAGTTGGTTTCTATGGAGAGAGAGGTTCTTATTGACTCTCAAATTCAGTCATTTTAATTTGTATCTAAACATTTGCAGTTAGCAACTGTTATATATAACGCAGCAAATTTTGATACTGCGGAACCTGCCATCTTGTACATTACAATTCGTCCTGATTTTATCTACTTACAAATCAGAAAAGTGTAATTATCAAAATATGAGTGTAATATTTTGCCATCACACAAACAGAAAAGTCCCCCATTCTTTTCTCCCTACTTCCGCTCCTGTAACACAATAATCTCGTCTCTGATTGGTTAGAACTGTGATTATGTTTAAATCATATACGGGCAACGGTTAGTTTTGAGAGTTAGTGTATTTAGTTTCCTGTTGTGGGCAGGACGTAGCAGGGGGTGCAGTGTAGCGAGTTGGAAAGTGGTGTAAAAGTGCGGAACAACAAGTAACATGATAAAGGGAGGAATGAAGGAAATGACAACATGGGGTCTCGTAGATTAACAACAGGTACGAAAGAATATTTCAGCAGATCATTTCATATAGGATTATATTTCTGAAGATATAATACTACGGGAACAATGTTTAAAATTGTTAGTTTGAGCATAATAATACCGGTCAAAATAATATCAATATAAAAACTCTATTGTTTTTCTGCTGTAAAAGGATAATTTTATTGAGTGGCCTACACGGCACACATTCAAAATCAAAAATTCACTGGAGATTGCCTACCAAGACAGGAGATTAACCTAT
>JAQIWE010002207.1:0-13736 GCA_034698565.1 Campodea plusiochaeta | reverse complement strand
ATGACATTGACAAGTGAATTAGAAGTTTTCTTTCAAGTTATTATTGGTTTACACTTAACTTAGTTCTGCTATTTCACCAGAATCTGAGCTTGCATTTGGACAGATTTTATGGCAAAATACAGTATTTATAGAAGGGATTTTCAATACTACTGGGTGACAAGTAACAGCAGACACTTTTGAGCGTTCATTTATTTAAAATAGTATACAGATACTATTTAAGCATATATGACTTATGTAAAACTGGACAAAAGTAAACTATTTTGCGATATCATGTGCCTGCAAATTGTTAACAGTTCTTGCGCAAAATCTGATGGCAGCGTCTAAAGAAAATGCGTCAATTCATACAACTAATGCCGTCCAAAATTTAATTATAAAGATACAGGTCTGAAAATTACAAAGTACTTCTATTAAATATAATCCACTAGTAAATTCATTCAGTAGTTTTTATGCGATATGTTTTCAATGAGACAAACTTGAAGATTTCTCATTCCGTGATTAAAACAAACGAAAAATCATTATCCAAAAAGGTCAGAGTAAAAGTACTAAACGAATAGTTTGATATTTAATGCAGGTACTAAATCTGGTAATTTCAGACCCGTTATCTTTAAAAAATTTTAGACTTTTAAGGTTATGAATTTTTATCACATTTTCTTTAGAGACACTCTTGTCAGAAATTGCACAATAATGGTTAAGAATTTGAAGGCATATGATTTATATCAAAATAATTTTACATTTATCCTCTTTCACTTAAGACAAATCATATCTTCATTAAATCTACTGTGGGCTGTTACTTGTCACCCTGTAGTTTTGTCATCTGAAAAATCTTGTAGCAAAGTTGAATATTTACACAACTCCAAATTAACTGGCATTAATTGATTTCTAATGTACCATAACATCAATAATAAAAAAAGTCTCATTACTGCTTAGGGTATATGTTTTTGACTGCTATAATTTTCATTTACACATTTCCAGTATCTGAATTGAATTTGGATCACTATAAAGAGTTGATCTCGTAGAGAATTTACTAAATTCCAACATTCTATCCAAGTTGCCTTTCCAAAACAGAATTTCATCGTACAGTACGACTTAACTTCTTGGATCTAAATACTACATCACAATGAGTATGCCTAATCATTGTAATGCAGGTCAGCATGATCAGAGTATTTGATTTTACTGTAACTGTAATCAATTACAGGAATTTAGCAACAGATTCTACAGAGAATATTTCTTATTCTCTTTCAAGTTTTCAGTTCCCATAAGAACAAAGCTGGATTAAAATTACAAAATTCATATGAAAATCACAACATATTTTTAAGGAAAAATTTTCCAGTATTATTGTATCACTATTTGAAAGCAGTCTTCAATTTAATGTCTGCTGATCATGATCCAAATTCCTGCACTCTGTTGATAGAATTTCATTGACTTTCAGATCAAAATTGAATCATGTAAAGTAAATGCAAAGGTTTTGAGAGTAGAACATTTAATGAAATGAATATAAAACTGATATTCAGTAATACTGTACATTTCATAAAATCTCAGAATTTTATGTTTAATCTATCTGAAATATTTTTCACTGATATTGAAGATTGAGAATAATTAAAAAATTAGAACATAGTTCTCTCCCTCACTGTTGTTTCTTTTATATTCTCTTTTCTTTCTCTATATCTTCTGTCTCCATCCTTTTAAAGTTGTTACCCATGGTGCTATTGTTGTGATGATAACATCATTCTGTTGACTTAGGAACTTCTTTATTGAGCATCTTTTAATACACTTACCTTGCATACAACTCACAATCAATAATAAACATATAGAATATCAAAATTACATGCAGATCTTTCAGTGACAATCTTAATCTACGATTTATAAAACAGATTTTTTTTGTCATCATGGAACAGTATACACTGACATGTTCCATAAAAACAAAGGAATATTGTTTTCATTATAGGTTAACTACAAAATTAAAGCCCAGGTACATTTCATATTACAGCTTTTGAATGTGCAAAACATTGTTAATGCTATGTAAGAGATGTTGAGAACAGAAGAAATTTAAATCAATCAAAGTCTGTTAACATGGAAAGAAAGAAAAATTTGGTCACTTCTATGTACGATTTTGAAATTAATACAGATAAAGCATTTTTAATAATAATGGGATGCTATCACCACAAAAACTTAACTTAATTTTTGTAAATTATTAATTACGCTAGTATTTTAAAAAACTACATGAGAAGAATTTACATGTACGTGATATTTGTAAACAAAATGTTATTATAATGTCCGGAGGACGTAAACTCTTCTAATCTACTAATCATTTTACATAAAAAAATAAGGTAGACAGCAAGATTAATTTTTTTTAAAACAAGGACCAAAATTCTAGTTTTACGCATTGCTGTAGTAAATAGTGAGAACATTATAAAAACAGTATGTAATTAACAAGCACAGTATAACTTCTCCAAAAATTGTTTTAAAATTAGAATGTATGTAACCTTAAATACTGTATTACTAAAATAAGCAACAAAGATCTACAATGCACTTTTAAAATAAAGAAATAAAAAAATTAATAATAACTAATGCACAGATACATGAGTTTATGCTACATGTAACAAAATATTTTTAGTTAACATGTTAGTCAAATTGTTATGTTGAAATCTATGTACAGCTACCTCCTGATGGACGACATCTATCTTTAAAAAACAATGCATTTAAATATTACTTTCACAACACCAAAATAATGTTGGGAGAATTTACATTGAAAAAAAAATTCTAATAAAAGTTACAAATAAAAAATAAATTACTATGATTAATAATATTGATCATGATATGACTAAAATTTAATGTAAAACAGTAAAATGAACAACACCAGTTTTCCAAAGTGCAAATAAAAAAGTATTTTGAATCACATTTCCAAAATAGAATATTTTCTAAAAATATATAATTCCCTCTACTTGCCAATATGGCACAAACTGTCAAAGATATACAATAATTTCTAAACTTTAAAAAGAAATTGAAAAAATCTCATATATTTCCAAAGGCAAACAATGTGATTCAAAATTCATTTAATGCATGAATACCAAATTATATTGTATTTTGTAATCTGTATATTAATAATCAAGCAAAAAATTTAATTTTAAAACATTTGTAACGCCAGAACATGCACACAAAAACTATGAATTGATCGTGGTTGATTATTGTAAATTCTAATATTTAATGATGCAAAATTCAAACCCTTGTCCCATGCATTTCACTTTCCAACTACAAAAATAATACGATAAACAGGAATATGTATTTTTCGCAACAAGGTACAGAAAATTATGAGATTAGAATATGACTGCCAGGTTGTTCTGAAAAATACAAACTCCACTGTTAACAAAATATTTTCATTCTAGATGTAAAATTAGAAAATATCACTGTATATTTTTTTAATGTTCACTGCAGTATACATTGTTGAAGTTAAGGCACTTGCAAATAGTGTCTTATAATAGAGTAACTGATTTTCTGAATTATTGGTTTAAAAACTTGAACAAGGAAAGTAAAAATAAATAAGGAACATCATGTATCTTGAATGTGAACATGTGCAATGTGAAGTTAATGAACGATACAGTATGGATGGAAAAAATCAAAATATGGAGACACTTCAAACCAACTAAAATTACATACAGACCCAAGTGTGTAGACAAAATACCCAATAGACAACAAGAACATGGTACTGGTGTTCTTTCAAAAAGTTCAATCAATGAATTCGTTTTATCAAGAAACAACCCATTAAAAAGAATGATTTCTACTTAAAATTTATCTAGTAAAATTCAAGCTTCAAAGTACACCTTGTCAAGTAACAAAATAATTTATTTTGAGTCATCCAAAACACTTTTTACCTGTTATGACACTTGTTATCTCACAACATGCATGATTTATTGATTTCACATTTAATTAATGTTGAAGACAAACTTGTAAAATCTTCCAACAATTTTCTCCAATGTTTAAAGATCTTGTGTTCTCCGTAAGGACACTAAATCATTATTATGCAAGGTGATGTTTGCAAAGGGAAGGATGAAATACATTACCTTATCTTTTTAAACAAATTTTGCTTTCTATAGCATCAAATTACAAAATCGTACAAAAATTTATCATGCTCATTAAAGAAATATCTTTCCACCAGCATAAGTATTATTTTTCTGAGCACCAGTACCATGAAATATTTCTTTTAATTCAACGGATGTTATGTCTACAATAATACCTTGTACAAAACCAAAGTCACTACCAAACTCCTAATAAATAAATTATTTGTACTTTTACAATACTTACGTTACATTGTTTTTGGCACCTTCAAAATTACATGTGGACATTTAAGTAGCCATCATGATTACAATAAGGTTCTATTCTTTAACATACTCTCTCAACACATCATATGAGAAACAGCACAAAATCAAGTTTCAATCAGGTATCTTTAATGACAATCACTAGTACATTACATCATATTATTATTCTTGAAAGAAAACTCAAAAATGAAAACGCTACTAACATAGACAATATGTTTTTTAAATTATTTACAATGAAAAAAAGTATATGCTTACCTAACGAACATATCAAGAAAAAGTTACGTAGAAAGAAAATGATGAAGGAAAAAATCTTCTTGTCGACTCCTCTTGTTTGTTGAAATCTTGTATGTATAAAACCAAAACCATAACTCTGAAGGACGTTTACTATGCGTGAGATCAGCAATTATGGTACATGATGGCTACACTGTAAGTTAATGGAATTACAATTTATCAACAGACAGCTAAGTTAAGTGCCAAAAACATCAAATTAATAAAAAAACACTACAGGTCAGAATATATTACCATAAATTAGATTGGATACAGACAGAGAGAACAGCAATTTTTTTCTTAAGAAATATACGGTATATTAATGGAGGGTAAATTTTCTCTATTAGCTCAATGTAGGCCTACATTGTATAAAAACTCAGGACAAAAAAATTCACATGAAAAAGGAACATTCTAATTTTCAACCAAATACAAATTATATTTTGCAGTAGTTATTTTTCAACATCAGTTATCAAAATTAAAATCACAAATTACTTTATTTCTTGTAATAAAGCAGTGTGAAATATTGGAAGAACTTATTTAATATTATTACTGTATATAAAAGAGCCAAATAAAACTGTTTTAATTGATTTTGCACAATTAGTGAATTCAAATTTGTTTTGATCATACAGTATCTTATCTTGTTTACAAATGTATCACATAACAAAAGCATATCACAATCGTTATAATAGTTCTTCTGGATATCTGAAAACTAATCTTACTCAACCCGACAAGACCAAAAGACAACACAAATAAGCTTAAGCTTCAAGGGAAAAAGTTTACTATAAAAATTGCTGTTCTTCATTAATACATAAGTTGAAACTGTAATTCATGTATATCTAATATTGCTACATCGCTGAATTCTTGCAGATGAAAAGTACCTGAAAAGCACAACTTCAAACACTATAAAATAATGTATTTTCAAACAGAACAGTTATGGCTATGGGGATAAAATAAACAACTTACAGTTGCTTCATGCTAGATATTTGAAAAAGAAAACAAAATTAGACTTACACCAAATAATAAAGATTTAGGAAACATCCTTAAAAATTTAGAAATGAAACTAATATAAAAGGTTTAATATGTTAGATCTATGTTATAGTTTTTTTGTAAATGTTATTTAGAATATAAAATCATTTCAAGTAATAAATTTTACAACAACAAAAAATTAATTTATAGTTTATGGCTTTAAAAATATTGTACTGTACAAATTAGGAATAATTATTTGCAAAGTGATTTTGCTAAATTATATAAAATTGCACAACAAATAATATGTAAAATACTCTCTCAACCACATGATGGTTTTTTCATAAGTACAGCAATATACAACACTACAGAATTAAAATTCAGCTTGTTTTCTTATTATTTAAGTACTGTTCTTGCACATCAGCAGACTAAATTAAATACAAATGACATGAGAGAAAAAAAGCAACTCTGTTAATTCAAATTTACAATTTACAGATGCATGATACTTAACAGTAATTATGGAAAAATCAATTGATTATTATACTACTGTAGTTAAAAAACTTTCTATGTACAGCGATATTAGCAGATGAAAATATTTGTAAAGTAAAATAATGGTTATTAACAAATAGTTGTATTTTTATTTTCTTGACACTTAAATTCTAATGTTAGTAAATTGTTTTCTACAAAAGAATGAGTTAATGAATTATATTACAAATGCTAAAATCAAAACTTACATTTACATTGAAGGAAATAATAATAATATAGCACTTTTTCAATCTTTTTTTCAAATTACATGATCTTATAGGGATATATTTAAAGAATTAACTTCACAGTTTTCCTTTTAACATTAGAAACTTACAAAAAAATAAACTGTACAGATTAGACTCAGTCATAACCTTTTGTATCCATTCCCTTTTTGTTTTAATACAATTTACAAATTAACTAATATTTCCTTAAAATCCTTATCAAGAGCAACAATACATTGTGTAATTATAATTTGGACAACTTTAAATATTTTTGTCAAAATAAATAATAACAGTATTATTAAGATAGTGAGAAATACAACACTGTTAAAATACTAATTCTAGGCCTATAATATTAAGTTAAGATCAGAATGAAACCAAAGTTTAGTCCCACCATCACTGAATATTTCAAAACCAACAATATCATACCATGTAACAGTGTAATGGTATATCATTGCTCCTTGTAAAACCAAGGTTTCATACTGACTAAGGTGATCATTCAATTTGAAATAAGAACTGTATTGTAATTTTTTTTTCTTATTTCTATACTTAACAAAACCTACCAAAGATCTGAAAATAAAACTCAACTTTTACACGAGCTGTAGGTCAAAATTAATTTCCATTTCTTCCCTACTTCGGTTTATTTAAATATTTCCCCTGAAACCATGATACAGAATTCGTGAAATTAATTATGACTTAAGATCAAAAGCTATGCCTACCTAACATTTTTTTCATGTTATTTAGCCTTGTAAAAAAAAGTATGAAATAAACAATTGTCATTTAATAGCTATGGAAAATACACGTAAATAAATGTGAAAAACATCTTGATAGGATAAAGTATACGCAAATGACAATATTTTGAAAATGTAGTAAACTTCGGAATATAAATACCTTTCATTTTGAATAACAACACGGAACGTACTCTTCAAATACACGTTTAACGGCAGAACATGATAAAATAGTCATTCTTGGTACTAATTTGTTTTGTCTTTTCAAGATCTTTTCGATGGTACAAACTGTTTATTTGATGAGACATTTCCTGTCTCCGTTACAACGTTTAGAAAAATGCCAATGAAATCAAAATTATCTTCATAGTTAATATAGATTTAGGAGGTCGGTTAATTAAAAAACGTAGTGTTACCAAGATAATAGAAAATTATTTTAGTTTCGACAGTCAGTTGAACCCCATTAATGACAATGATATCAAAATAAAACATAAAATATAGGTCTAACTGAAAAAAAACAACTAATTTGTTGTGGTACCATTTGTTATCATTCTTATCATCACAAAATTAAAAGTGGTATTGCCCAACTCTACACATTAGTACCTACCTACCTGACAAAACATTTTCATCACAGTAGAATTTGAGCACCCTTAGGGGTTTGATCTCTTTAATATCACCCTAGTAAAGTAGTAGTATATTGCCCTCCTTTTGCCTTCTCTAAATATAATTACCATTAAGAAAAATTAAACATAAATTTGACTTACAAATAATTAAAATATGTAAAATGTATTAGTATGAAGTATACACTAGCTCGTAAAGCCAAAAGTTTTGATCTTCAATAACCTAGATAGGATAATCTATTATTTTCCTCCAACAATGAATAGAACTGCTGATAATTTTATCCCATATTTTTAAGTGCGTGATAAACGTAGGTAAAAAAATTACAGCTAGGTTAATGTTAAAAAAATACCTAACTGCCAACCTATCTGTGTGTACTGTACCTTTCTAATGTCTAGCGCTCCTGTGTGTCTGTGCCTCTCTTGGTTCCCTTTCCTCCCTCTCTCTTCTTTCCCTTTCCCTATCTCTATCTCGTTCTCTCTCAGGATGTCTGGATGGTTCTCTTTCACGTTCACGTTCTCGCTCACGAGGTGCATAACGCTCTTCATAGTAACGATCTACAGAGGACGAGTGGTGGATGGCGGCACCAGCAGCACTATAAATAAAATGAGGTTGGGTGAGTCTTAGGGATACTAAACAACAAAGTGTCACATTCACAACAACACTAATCACTAACCTCCTCTATTACTTACTGCCTGTGTATCTGAATGAAAACTAATGCCTTGAAAACTCACCAACGTAAGAGTCGCCTCTAACAAAATCGTTTGGAAGTATTGGAACTTTAACTTCTCATAACAAGAATTTGAATTGGAGCATGAGCAGAGCATTCAATTTACCAAGATAACTCGCGCCATTAACAGCGAAAGTTGTAAGTTTTCCATTGGCAAGATTACATTGCGTTTCCTGCCAACACGTAGGCAATAAGTAATAGACGAGGCATTAATTTACTTAAATAAAAAAATATCGATTAGGCCCTACATTACTTTTTGCTTATACAAATAACTATAAAAATAATATTTCATCATTTACTATGGTAATGCTATGTTTGGAAAAATAGCAACAATAAAAAACACTGTCATAAATAAATGCATGTAAAGTGTATTACCCAAGTGTTGCAAGTAAGTAATAATGATTGCATTGCTTCTTACCGTGCATCTTCCCGACTTCTCTCTCTGTACTCCCTTTCCCTTTCTCGGTCTCTACTTCTGGATCTTTCACGGGGATACTCTGGATAATAACCTCTCTCAAACTCTGGGCTGGAAGAACATGACAAATCGTTACTAAATAGAATTTCTAGTCCAGAGAATTCATACGCTTCCAGGAGTACATTACCAATTCCAATATCATAAAAATTAATACACTTTAAATGAACATTAGCTTTTAGAGATAAAGAAATTTCAATAGATATTAAGAAAATTAGCATTGATCTAAAAAAACACTACAAATTAAGAATTATTTACTAGTACTGAATTTTAATCTAAATTAAGCTATTTTCCAATTAAAAATGAATCTAAACTGTTTTAAACTGATGCTGCAAAACATACTGACGCTAAACTAATCTAAAATAGCTAGGTTTACATTGTAACTAATGATATAGTATCTTACATTCTTTCTCTCTCCCTGTCCCTGCTTCTTTCTCTGTAATCTCGTTCTCTACTTCTGGATCTTTCTCTACGACGACGGTGACTACTACGCTCACGTGAACGAGAACGCTCTAGAACAAAAACAAAGAAGCATTAGTAACACCATGCAACAAACTTGTCCACAAGTCCTATGACATTGTCAATTAAATAAAATTGCCTACAAGTATTATGACAAAAGCTAGTTATTTGTTATGGCCGCGATTTCCGCACCTTATATTAGTAACGCTAAAAAACGACTTCTTATACCCAAAAATGATTTAGGACAAATGCGCAGTTCTACCTATGACATTGTCAATTATTTTATTTGCCTGAACTGCCTGAAAGAATTAAAACAATCATAGGGTATATAATAATTTTTAAAATGTCTTAAAAGTTCTAGGTATAACATTGTAATATTTTCAGTAAGTTAAACATACTAGACAAGTAGAAATCCTGTTGTACACCTTCAACAAGGTTTGAAATTAGCAGTACAGTAGTACCAAAGCATTAAAAACCAATTGGTGATGTACATGATTGTGCAGGTACATTATGCTTCTAAAAGTGGTTATGAGAGGGTGATTTGATTTTGCCATTATCTAGTCTATTGAGGAAAAAGTTTTATTTTTTAAATTATGTCCAAATTATCTTGATCTATAATAATTAGTAAGTATTTTTAATAATAATTCTAATATTGGAAGTCAAAGGTAATTTTAAAACACAAAAATAATCACAAAAAATTAATGCTAAAAAAATTCTGACCTCTTCTTGAGCTGCCATAACTTTTGCTTTCAATCCCATGTAAAGTATCCTGCAGTGAACTGATGAGAATCTTACATCTATCGTCAGTAGCAACCTTTGATTGTTTAATGAGTGAAATAGCTGTAACAAGTGTTTCAATTGCACTAGCATAGTCTCCACTGGCTGCATCAGAGACTGCTCGACCAATAGCAGAGCTTGACACTGTTCTGTTACGACTCATTATTTCCTCAAATTCAGCTTCACTGATTGGTGGAGCTACTTCTGTTCGAATATCGGGGGGAGGACCACCATACGTCGGCTACAGAGAAATATTTATCATTAATTTACACTATTAATGCAGGAAAAAGGTTATAAGCCTACCCTGATATATTTTTTACATGTAGGACATAAAAGATTTCAAATTACGTGATACTTTAATGTTTTGGATGATTTAGTACAAACTACAAATGATGTTGATATATATTTGATAACTTTATACTAATGCATTCCATACTATAATTTACTATTATACAAAGAACACAACAAATAATCCTAAAATTACAGCAATTAAAATTTTATTTATGATAATCTATTTTAAGTACCTGTTATTTGCGAGTCCTAATGTCTGTTTATTTTTCTATTAATAAAGGTAATAGAAGGGAGAGGAAGAGGAGGGTACAGAAAACGAACAAGGACAGGGATACGCTGAAATGGAAAGGGCAGGATTTTTCACACTAACTAACTTAGGAGGCCGCAACTCATTTAAACTATTAAAGGAATCTACAACGAGAGGTTTCTAAAGTATCATGTAACATCAGTATGTAAGGTTAATTTATACTTTAAATACTTATTCTCAAAACTGGTAGGTTTAAGAATGTATTATTACAACATTAAATGTTTCTAAGTTATCAATATGGAGTGAAATTAGTTTAATTAGAAATATTCAAATGGATTTCTTAATATCAAATTGTACAATATTTTAAAAATAAAGTCTTCAATCCTAGAAACAAATAGGGCCTACAACAAAATTTTTGATGATCAATTCAGAATATCTATAAAAGTCTCAGTGACAAAATAACGAACTGATAGTGAAAGAGGCAAAAAAGGTACCTTCCCCTTCAAAAAAGCAGTGCACAGTTCTAATTTTTAATATTTTTACAGGCTAAAACACATAGGGAACCTATTAAACATAAAAGCACAAGTTAATAGAGCTATGCAAGTACTGGAAATGAAATCTCTCAAAGATAAAACTTGGTGAGATTTTAGTCAGTTGTAAATTCAGCTTGAATGCAATATACTGTAAGATTAGGAAGCTTTAAAACTGAAAGTCAATTAGCTAACTCTGAATTCCTACATCTGAGAATTGAAAGAACAATCTGCATACAACACTAAAACACAAAATTTTCAGTGTAAGACTATATAATGTTTTATTCCCATCACTTTTCTTAAGTGTAAACAACTTAAATCATCACAATTATTAAGATTCAACTACTGTATTTAAAATATGCATTGAATGAAATTACTTATCAATCTCTAGTAACCTACAAATTTAATAATTTTATCACTTAACAAAGTATTGTAAAACAATAAAAAAAATACGTACTTGCATAACCCCAATATATGGTATATACGATACTACAGGTAGATACAAAATCTTATGAACCCAAACCATTTATCCCATCTTAAGGGTGTTACTGACATGATGCTACAAACTGATAATCCCTTGTTTGTCTATTTTTGTTCTTTCACCTACATGCGATAAGTATAGAAAATAACTCTTGGTTAATTCGAACCACCCAAACAAAATTGCCAACAACCTGTCTTCTATATTGGTTGGAATTTATTCACCATTCTCTAACGGAACTTTTTTATTACCAATCTTTCAGAGTGTGAAAATCCAAGTGAAATGGACTAAGAAAAAACATGATAATGTTGATATGAAAATTTAAAATAAATCACAGTAGGCCTATATAACTCGACAGTTGCATTAAAAACAATGAAACAATCAAAAAAGTTTGAAAACATCATCGGTTTGGGTCCGTAATTTTGTACGCAGTGTAGCTAGTACAGATGCATAATGACACAAACACAAGACACATCACAAATATCAAATATTCTAAACATAAAAGAAATAAAATGTTTTTGAACGTACTCTTACCTGTACAGCGGGTGGCTGTACATATGGATGTGGTGGTGGAGGATGTGCCGTCTGCTGCGGAAAGAATGCTGGATTCACATGTGGTGCAGGTACACCTGGAGGAGCAGGTAAACCAGGTGGAGGACCTGATAGGAGAAGGGAGGTAGAAGCTGTGAAGGATTAACATGATTTAAGTAATAATATGAAATATTAGTAACATACATTATCAAATACATCCTCTCTTATTTGGCAGATAGATGATAGTACTTCATACTTTGCAATATTTACAGGAGGAAAAAAAATGTTTTGAAAATTAAAAAAATGGAATAGACTGTCAATTTTTCTGATTCCACTTCAGATTTTTTTTATGAAATGGAATGTAAACTGAATGCCTTATAATATTGGTGTCCATTGTTCATGCATTCAATTTCATATATCTGCTGCAGTAAATTGATTTGTGGTTTATGACTTTACTACCATTACTTTGCAGGTTGAAACAACTGAAATTCTTAAATAATCTCGAAAAACCTTTTCCCATATTCCCGACCAGAAAGGTGCCTTTAGTTTTCAGAAGGACACTAAAAAGCGAATTGCCAATTTTTGTTTGTTATGACCATCTGCCAACTAAGAGTAAAACATTTCAAACAGACAAGATAGCAAATAACAACATCCCAATTTAATTCTATAACTTGTCAGTTTTGGAAGACTTATTAGGCATATATCACTACTAGTACAGTAAGTCAGCATTTAAATTACAGTAAGTCAGCATTTAATTTCACTACAGCATTTCACTACAGTAAGTCAGCATTTAATTTACTTTAATAAAATATATTTTCAGCTAAGTTTCTGTTTTGTTTATAATATTATTCTTCATATTTTTTAATAATTTTCGAAAAATGAGTGGTTGCAATGAGCCCTACTTTTTCAGATACAGCTTCCTAAATTTGAAGATAATGACGTCACTAAGAAACTTTCGGAGCGTATTGGCTGCGAACAGTTAGTGATATTCTTTTTTAAAAAATCATAAAATAAATTGTTTTATTTAGGTCTATTATAGATATTTGGTAATATAATATCAGAAAGCGAGATATAAATATTTACTGGCTTATAATGACGTCACTTGCAATTTCGTACAACGCTTATATATCATTAACAGGAAATAGTAGCATGACAATTTTTGCAACGATAATTATAAAAAATAATGAGTTTTTATTACATAATTTTTAAAGGAATTTTATTACTCTTTAGCGAACCTTTGCCCATGATCCAATTTTACTACCTAATTTAATACTATTTGTAATTTTATAAATCATGAACTTCATTCATAAAATTGATTTTCGTATCGTTTATACGTTACCGATTTTCGTAAACGTATAAACGGAAGAAACCAGAAAATTGTTGTTTTGTATGACATGTAAAAAATAATAAAAATGACAAAAATCAACCAAATATAGGCGTAAACCCAAAGTTATATTATCAAACAAAAACATCCTTCTACGGCAATTTTCCATCCTCTACTGAATTAATCGAATATCAAAACAATCCTCCTCCTTTCCGATGCATTCTTTCTTATACATGTCATCATGACCTTGAGCCTGTACACTATACAG
>JAQIWE010002206.1:0-13736 GCA_034698565.1 Campodea plusiochaeta | reverse complement strand
TTCAGTGTTAATTATCACATTGCTGTTTGTAATTGGGGGATATTCCCGTTAACATGCAATAAAAAGGAATTTGAATTAATAGCCGAGCGCGAAGTTTTTTCGTTTTTAAGCTTGAATTCTCTAAAAATAACTCAGCAATGGTACAACCCTTAAAAAACTGTTGAGAGAAAATCAACGATTTTTCAAGAACTTCCTTATTCTAAGAATTTTTTTCATAATTTTAGTTCAATAAATTTTTACAAATCACGCACAAATTCCTTCCTTTTCTGAGTTTTCTCTCTTTTCTTCCTCTTTTATTCTCCTTCTTATTCTTTCTTTTTCCTTCCCTCGTATCTATTCTTGAAAGGAAGGGCTATATGCTACAGCCCCTTTTTAGAAGCGCCACCATGGTTGGCGCCAGCGGAGAAAATTTTAGTTAAAAACGCTCAATTTTTAGCTATTTTCATTGATATTTTGTGAAATTAGTTCTCAATTTTCTAACCTTTTTTAGTTCTTACTATGCTATCTGCATTATGTGTTTCATATGTCCGTTATGCATTACGTTACTCTCATTGATTAAACATATATGTTCAAAATTTTGTGAGACACAGTCATTAAATTTATTAATAAATTTTGAGACAAATACAAAATTTAGTATAAAATTTTATAACTATTGAACGAAGCACTGAGCTCAAGTGAAAACATAATAATATTACGTTTTTTTTTGTTCTTTACTATAATGACAAGAATTGAATTTTTATCACAAAAACATAAATTTTTAAATGAAAAATGAGTGTTTGTCTAAAAAAAAAATTAAAAATCTGTAGCGCTACTGCCCCTCCTCCTAGTCCGAAATTCGTAATATACCCCTAGACAACGAATTGAGCCAATTTATAAGATTTTTATTGCGAAGTTATTATAATGTTATTTAAGATTTTAATTAAGAATAAAATCAATGCGATACAAATCTGTAAACATCAAAAGTCAGTGCTGAGTTCATCGCAATCCAGTGGCGAACTCCATCGAAATTTTTCAGAGGAAAATTTCGTTAGTTGGAGACAGAAACAGTCGGAGACTCAGACTGTCAGCTAAGCGCCACTCTATTTGCGCTAGCAAAGAAAATTATGAAAAATATCAGTTTAGAAATTCCTCTTTTACCCATTTTTACGGATATTTTCTAAAATTTTGGCAACATTTTTATAATATTTTTTATTTCTTTTTTCGTTTTTCTGGGGGTCTCACTTTCTTAATTCGAAGGGGCCCCGTCCGTAATCGCGGACCTGGCCAGTCCGACACTGCTTTTAACTTTCAATATATAACAAAAAATGTATTAAAAGTGGAAGTCTTCTGTAGGACATGTCTGTTCCTGGGTTTTAACTTAAAACATTTTTGTAATTTTAAGTAATAATATGCATTAAAAGTAGGTGATTTAATAAAGTAAACAACATTTTTTTTTTTTTTTTTCAATTTCTTGTAACAGTTTTTACTGAAAATTTAAAATATTACAAAGGAAAAATTCAAAAATGGCAATTAATGAAGTGAATTTTAAAAAAATGTATAAAATGCGTTTTGACTTCTCTCTTGCAATATATTTTGCGACATTCCTTTTTATCACTCTTTAGGCAAGATAAATGTAGTCTAATCTCATTACCATTTGTAAAAAAGTTGAAATGATCGACGCTCTTCTACTTCATTTAGTTTAAAAGATAAAAAAATATATTTGTTTTATGCAAGACGAAATATTCGGTATAGGCCCAAATTTCTAGCACAAGTAAAAAAAAAAAAAGAGAAAATAATAAGAGATAAAGTATTTAAAATAAAAATATTAATGATAATAATAAATAAATAAAACAAAAAAAATGAGGTTTTTCATTACAAATTTCCGAAATTTTCTTCGCTCACGCCAACCATGGTGGCGCTCCTCGAATTCGCTGATATTTTGATTTCCACACATATTTATCCCGTATGATATTATTGGCCCGTCCAAAGAACTTGGGCTGACTTTGCAGCTAAAAATAATGTGTAGATCACTTTTTTTCGGCATACGCCATTATTATATTTTGTTATGCCGCCATAATAATAATTTATTACAACTATATACGGTAATAGTAATCTAATCTTTATTGCCAACAGCAAATAAAGTAAAAAACAGAAAGGCCGGGTACGAGTAAATAAAAAATCCAAATAATCAATGCATAATTATATATTTTTAAATCATCTTTCACTCACTAATGCGAAATGAAAAGAAACATACATATGAGCAACGTTATTCACAAGGCACTTGATACAACATTCTACCACACCCTTCAACCATAAACTTGTTCTTTCTCAATCTTTATTTCCTTACACAGTAACATCCTAAATTCAATGGTGCTCCACCATTGAGTACAGGAACTTCCTTGCTATCTTATTTGCAGGTTAAATGAATGTAATATATTACTTGTAAATTATAATTTTAAAGTTTTATAATTGATCATATGACAATTTAAGATTGGCAGTTATCATCACATTTAATACTAAAATATACAAATATACGGCACTAATAATTAAGTACATTATGTGTGGGCTAAAAAGCTGTAGAAATCTGTTGAGTATATTGTGACCACATTTGGAAACAGTAAGTACAAAATATTTAATTTCCTTTAGAATATCCAAAGATATATTCCTAAGTTTTCTTAAAAAATTAAAATTCTTTCACTTTAAAATCAATTTGAGATTCAAGAGTTAGAATGTACTATAAAATTAATGTAGAATCATTTTGCATCTGCGGCTCATTATGTCATATCATAGTACAGTATTAATGGCACTAAAAAAAGAAAATAACAATGTACTTAATTGGAGTATTAACAATATAAATTCATTAAATATTGCTGTTTGTATTGTGTAGTACAAGTAGTTTAAAATATACAAAAAAATATAAATGCCTGGAAAGAGTCTATCCTTTAAAATATGGATAAGTTTGACATATCAACAGCAATACTAAAAAAGTTTCTTAAGTACCGAAAAAAATAATGAACAAACACATGAACAAAAAAGATTGTCGTTGTATTATTATAATTCTCTCTCCAAGCCATATTTGGCACATTAAATGGAACTACACAAATGTTCTCTATAGGCACTGGAAACATGAAAAAAATCTAATTTTCCCCTAAAAATATAACCCTATTAACATGGTGTTTTGTGACCTAGGTGAAATTCTGCACATTAACACCACAACCAAACATATATTATATATATTTATTTATATATATAATATTATTATTGCACTAAAGTTTTAACACTTAAAGCGTCTCAATACTTAATTATATGAGATTCTAATTATAATGCGTAACACGCAACAAAATTATAGGTAATAAATGATTATCTTGTGCAAAAATTATCAATCAGAAAAAAATATGGCTAACAAAATTATTGACACTGAGTTTCATTGAAGAAATGGTAGCTGGACTTACAAGGACAGAAGGAATTTTTTATAATTTAGTCAAATACGTAAAAAAAAGTTTTATGTCATTTCAGCCTTCTTTTATCTGAGCAAACCAACTGTACTATTTCATATTGCACATTACTTTGAGCTTCGGTTAACAATTCAGTAAATTACGGTATTAAAAATCTGAACTGTTCTTTTATGACTATTTCCAATAACATGAAATCATTGCATTTTATTGACATCAGACTACGGGGGGCTGAAGCAACCGCTGAAAAGAGCCAGGGGGTGCAAATCACTGCCTGAATTTTCTTTATACAAATCAATTTTCATTACGAACATCACAAAAATGTTTGAAAAATGATAAGTTTTAAAAAAATGTCACTTTTTTGCTAAAAAGTCATAAATTTATTTAAATTCTGCAATCTTGGCTTCAAAAATTTTCTTGCTAGTTACAAAATGTAAAATTTGCGATTATATGATGCTGATTTTTATAAATGTAAAGGAAAAAATATTATAATGTGCCAATATTTTACAAAATATCAGTAAAAATGGTCCAAAATAGAGGGTTGTTAAAATTTTCTTCGCTTGTGTCAACCACTCCCTGAATTTTTCATAAGTCGCCGCCAATGACTGTTACTAGGGGTAGAACCAGCTAAATCTGATAGGAAGGAATGTTTTAAGGAGCATTAATAAAAGGTGATTGCTCTTATGCCCCCTTTCCTCGTGACCGGCACTGACTGTTAGTGTTGCTTTTAAAAAAACGTTACAGATTTCAGACTACAGTAAATTTCATTTGCATTGTTTTTCATAACATTAACTCATTATTTCATCTAGATTCAAAATATTCCAACTTGATTTATAAAATACAAATATCATCTACCATTTCTTCAATGTCATTTCTTATGAACATAAAAAAATCTCTGTCACGAAACACAGAATTATTCAAATATATATCAGATCTAAATTTACGTAAATACTTTGTATAAATCTCTCTTAAGTAGTAAAATTAGCACAAATTGAACTATACTTTGATCATCTGAGATTGTCGAAAATGAACAAAAGGAACAATAATAAATCACCTTCAAAAATTCAAACTTGTAACATGAGATTTCATAAATATGGCACTTCCTATATGCCACAAACTAGTGTATATGTATATACATATAATAAAACCAATCCTTACCAGACTACAGATCATACAAACAAAATTCAATGTGGGCATTATAAACTCATTTGTAACAATAAACTTTACAAGCTGCCAGTATTCAACCCCTGCCAGGAAACAAGATACAACAGTAATAACAATGAAGTAACAACCAATTTGCACTAAAGTTAACATAGTAAAGAAGCAAAAATTAGTAACAGTAACAAGATTTGTTAAATAAGAAAGCATTATTAACCAATTTTAGTTGCTAACAATCAAACAATGATTAATAGAAATGCGTCATAGATAGTCATTTTGGAGCGAACGATGAAATTGCGACTGATAAACACCCCCAAAATGTGTGAAAACAATTGAGTCCAAGTTGACCTAGGGTCTCTAAGTGAAGGGAACCTACCCCTTAAGAACGAAGGAAAGAGTCCACAATTTATCTTCAGGTTAGTCCTAAATTGGTGAGTGCACTTTTTTGTTGTTGTCCACCGTGCAGTTACTTAACACAGGGGTTGTTAGCACTCAGCGAGCCTACTGCAGGCTGGGGATCAGGTTAACAAAGAGAAAGAAAAAAAAGAAAAAAAAGGAATGTTAGTTTCAATTATTTCTTCAACTTTTTATTACGACTTCCTTGCAGCAGCCAGAGATAAGTGCTTGGATCATTAGTAAGTTTTCTTGCTATTATTAAGTCAAGCATGCAAATCACATAATATGTTGTACTAAAAAGCCAATAGTTTTGAATGCCAAAAAATAAGCAGAAAGACAGAAAAGTGTTTACTGAAAAATATTGAGAAGTGCTTAAAGCCATGAAGCTCTGGCCAATGGAAGGCTGTCGGAATAAGATAATGCATTCCAACTAATCCTACAATTTTTATAAACTCCCATTTCCACAAGCAGTAGTAAATAATTTATGTTATTATAACAGGACAAGTACACATAATCAATTTTCCATGTTATCAATTTCTTAAGTATGTGGACTCCGTATGAATGGTAATAATATATTATTATATTAGATTGTCAAGTTATCGTACATATATAGAAAGATTTTAGTAGTGCAATTCAAGCATGCTTCTTCAATTTTTTTTTGTAAATGAATTTGAAAAACTACCGACCAAATA
This sequence comes from Campodea plusiochaeta, assembly GCA_034698565.1. Taxonomy (NCBI): domain Eukaryota; kingdom Metazoa; phylum Arthropoda; class Diplura; order Rhabdura; family Campodeidae; genus Campodea; species Campodea plusiochaeta. Next base: position 8,059 of record JAQIWE010002206.1, on the reverse strand, counting down.
CCACTATGTTATTATCATGTAGAAATTGTTAGTTCTATTAATAAAATTAAATATTAGAATTAGGATCTTGAAAAGTTAGAAAGTTTTAGTTTCCAAGTATTAGTGTTAATAATGTTCTCCTTTCTTTTGTCATGAAATGCTTTTCTCAGGGTAAAAAACTGAAAAAAATACCATATTTGCTTGGAAACTTATTCTGATCATTTTATTTTTTTATCAAAGAATTGTACGTAATATATACAAAATATTACAAACATTCACAAAATATGGCAAAAAGTGACCTGTCAAAGTCAACATCCTACACATAAAATCCAAATACAAAATATGGCTAAATAAAAAGAAATGTACATAAGAATATAAATAATATATATTAACATTCACTTTTAAAAACACGCAAGATTTCATGAGGAAACTGTTTAGCAAGTACACAAATTTTTGTAAATAATTGTGTCAATTGAACTGAAGTTATCAGATTGGAACTTTGAAGTGAAAATAGAATATAAATAATTAAATCTTTCTTTCTTTTGTATTAAGAACATCACAACCTTATGAATCTTATTAAGTACACTCTGAGTATTCAAGTACAAAACAATTTTTTAGTATCGTGGAAAGGGGAGAACAGAGTATTTGCAGAAAAAAATGTAAAAAAATAAATAACTGTGCTGAAGCGGAGCCTAATATATTTTAACGTTGTTATAAACCACAGCTGGAATGTTGTACCAAGCTTATGTTCATTGTAAAAACATTACAAGCTTGTTGGGTTAGTTTAAAAGGGAAAATTCCTTCAGCACAGTTTACTCAAAGTAATGAACAAAAATAAAAGTAAAACCTTAATCCTACCATCCAGTACCACTTTCTCTCGGTTTTCTTTTCTTTTTTTTTACAAAAAAAAGAGAAAAAAAATCTATGACTAGCTGATTCTTTTGTGTTGTACAAAAAGCAGAAAAAAATGAGGTCAGATAATTTAAGACTATAATAAAATTGTTTAAAAATACTAAATACATCGGGTCATTTCTTGTAATACTTATTTCATCAACTCAAACCAGTTACTGTTAAAAAAAAAGTAATAAAAAAATGTCGTAATAAGATCAGAATTCAGAAAAGTTCTGACCAAAAGGTAACAGGGAGGTATAATAAATGAACAATAACTGGAACTAACCTTTTTTGAATGTTTTTTCAGATTAGTTGGAACAAGCTCCCTATGAGAGAGAGCCTGCTCTTTGATAGGGGTGTTCGCGGACTTGTTGCAAATGCCGGCGTTGCTTAGCTGCTGCACCTATTGCGACAATAGTCTCCATTAAGATATAAAAATAAAAAGAAACAATCATCACACATTCAATGATTCATACACTATTGCACTCTGGAAAAAAATCACTAAAAGAACTGTCTACTTAGTCTACTTTATGGCACCAGCATATCTTAAGAATTGTGACTTTCATTTCAGATGTAGATTTAATATCTACTTCATATGATTAATCATTTATTACTATATTTGAAACTCTTTGTGTTCATGACTATAACATTATTCTAGAAGCATGGAATCTAATAAGTTATGAAAAATATGGTACAAATATAATCATGAGAGCATATTTCTAGAAAATTTGGCAACCTATTGGACTAAAAATAATATAATTATACTTTCAATAATAGCTTCTTAATTTCTCTTATCACTAACAAATAATATATCTAAAATGCTAAATATTTTTCCTTCTCAACTATGATACAATTAAATAACAACACAACAAAATTTTATAATAAAATCTTCAATTCTACAACCAAAATTTGGCACAGTCAAAAACATGGCAAAATGTAACTTTGAATTCTTTTTAAGTAATTGAAACATATGAAGACATTAATATGTCCTCTAAAGGTCTTATTTAAAACAAAAATACAACTTATACATTTCTAAACCTGTTTCTGTCACACATTAATACTACAATTCATTTCCTTCTAAAAAAACGTAAAAAATCAACCTGAAATCACAAAATTTGCTTTAAAATAAAAACCTACAATACTATACCATGAACTTAATAATGTATATTAAAAATTCTGACTGAACACGAATAACAAAAAGGTACCAGCGTTAAAAAATGTAACACATCGGTACTTATATTATTATTTATGGCATGTCAAATAAAAGCACCAAAATTTCATAATGGTACTGCATTATATTGCTACATTCAAATTCAGCAAATGTATTATTTACTCAGACTATAGTGCTGTATTCTCTTTGCATTTATAATTTAATAGAAATGTCGGTGGTAAATTATGGTCCCTGATATTTCGATTAAGATTAACTATGAATAAATAATATTTAATGTATCATAATGCAAATATTAAAAAAGGAATAAGGTAAAAAGCAATGTCCATGTCACACCCAGAAGCAAATGAGAATATTAATGAATTTATAATTTTTAAAGTTATCTGTAAGTGTCATTAATAGTTGAGAATTACTAATGGAATCCCACAATAGTTTAGAAAGAGCTTCACTTCTGAATCTGGTGATTCCATTGCTAAAATCAAAAAATAAATTGGAATATTTGCAACTTTTTCTTATTAACGTTAAATACCGAATCAAAAATAAGAATAAAAGAAGTGTTAGGAATAATGGACGCTGCTCCTTATTTTATTTCCAAATTTGAAAATATGTATACTTTATAAATATATATAAACTCTTGCAGAGCATTTTTTTTAATAGAAAAGGATTGAATGGTTTTATGAATGCAGAAGTAAAATAAACTGGCCTCATAATATACACAAAATTTCCGCGAGATTACTATTAAAATCATGGCACTGTCTTAGCATGTTGTTTCATGCAAAAATATTTCCCTTGCACTATAGCACACTAGACAACCTAGCAACAGAAGATGTAGTAACAAACATAAAAGTTTTCACTTCATTGTGTTTACAATAAACGCTTCAAAACAAGTAAACCAAAGAAAAAGTTATAATTGGAATTCAAATCCAATAATGGCAATACTATTTCCAAAGTTCACTCATAATATAGTTCATCTCACTACTGTACTTTTAAACAACTTGCATGGTAAAATAATTAGAATATTCCATCTTGTTGTGAAGTGAGAGCTTGACTCTTTGTTGGGGAGACCAGAATACATTTAATCACTGGTAGGCGATGAGTTCAATCTCATGACCTGTGTGTATAATATTACAGCCATTCAAATCCAAGTCATTTAATACCACAGTTAACTTAATTATAGAAGGTGGGTGGATTTAAAATTTCAGCCAAATATATTACTAAATATGAATTTGATATACCTTCATCACAGATAAATTAATATTGTAATTAAGAATTTCTATCTAAAGCTTCATGTAAATTATAATAATTTTTTTATATTTGTGCTACTTGATTATGTCAATACGGAAATATAAAAGCAATGGTGGCACCAGAAATGTCTCATATGATAACAAACATTCCCCATCAGAACTACGTTCTTTTAACTTTAGATTTTATTGTATGGAAAAAATACCTCGCAACATTAACATTTATACACTTGTACCTCACTGTACAAATTGAAGCATTCTTACAGAATCAGATTAGAAATTTCAGACTCAAGGTAAACTTATAATTACACAGAAAATGAGGTTGGGTAAATAAAGAAAGACTCAAACAGATTTGGAGAAAATAAATAATTTTTATCAAAATTAAGGATCCATATTATTTAAGGGCTCTCGATACCTGGAGACGGGTATAGGGATTCCCATTATACGTAGTCCACTTATTAGGCTATTGAAGATATTTACTTAATTCTTTCACTAATATTATTGAAGTTGATGGAAGAATTCTGTGTGTCCTATTAACCGAAATCTCAATTACCGGTACAGTAAAAATGATTTTTAATTGTTGGTTTTCCACAGAGCTTTTGGCAGTAATCATGTTTAATTTTTTTTCCACAAAAATTTAAAATTATCTTGAAATTTGAAGATTTAGCAAGCATATAACATTTGAATCCCCATACATTAACACAAAAATCAGTAAAATATCTCTATAAATAACGTCATGAGTGCAGCAAGAAAAAACTTTCAATCGCATTTGACCTTCATGTAGGTCATTGTTGACCTTGAAATAAAGTAAAATAAGATGGATTGATTGTAAGAAAAATATAATATTCAGTTGTAACCTTGGTTTACTTATTCTTATACACTTTTTATTAAAAACTTGTAAAACAATAGAAAAGAATATTGAAGAATATTACTATTCCCAATGAGAGGGCTGCTGGTACCACCACTGTATATAAATCACTCGCTCTTTATTTAAATTTAATTATTAAAGTAATTTTAACTATCAGTTCGAAAATTTCAATACCGGTATCAAAATTTTCTTTTAACTTAATAATTGTATTTCAATATTAAAATCATTTTCAACATTTACAAACTTTATTAATTAGATAAATTTAAAAAAGAAACTTCAACGATGATTTTTATAATATTGGGATGATAGGTTTCTGTAATATAGGCATGTTCAGACCATTACTTGTGTTGGCATGCTCTTCAGACTTAATTTGAAAATTTTAAAGAATTAGGATTTCAAAAATAGTATGAAAATTTTGTACTTTATAACTGCTTTCTAATTGATAACAAAGTTACCTTAATTATTTAAAAATTATAAATAATGTAAAGGTGCAATGTTTCTACAGATAAATTCAAAAATATAATATTATTTGTAATAAGGAATGATATGCAAGCTTGGTATAGATTTCAAGTTCTTCAGAATGAATTGAATTTTGCAGAAAATAAAATCAGTGGATACCTATTTTATATGATAAAAGTACAGTAATTATTGTAGATAGTGCTATATTCCAAAACTGTTGGTATCATTTTTATATCTACATAACTTCATTAAGCAGTTCAGAATGCTTTACACAGAAATTGTATAATATACTTTTTTTTTAATTGCCATGGAATAAAAAAAATAATTCGTTATATAACAGTAATAATAAACAGCAATTTAGTGAAATTATAAACTGACATGAAAACCGTCATTACAAATCAGCAACCGATATTTTTAATTTGGGTTTAGACTTTGGTTATGGTCTTACAAATGCAATTTATTTCGGTTTGGTTAAAGTTACAGTTACTTTGAAATAATGGTTTGTAGTGGTTTTGTTATTCTTGCAACTCCTTCATTAAAGCAGTTGTCCTAGACATTTATTTCTCTTTCCAAAAAACTTTACAATTCTTTCTAAACAACTTCAAATACTTCACGACAATAAAAAAAAGTTTAGATGGTATGCAAATAATTGCTACTAACTTAAGGATGTATCTCCTCTCCTGATTTTATAGAACTACAGTAGTTGATAATGAATTATTATTAAGACTAACCAGTACTAATCTCATCTCACAAACAATTTATATGTTACAACAATTACCGTAATTTCATTCCAATTAGTCAGTAAGGTACAAGCTATATTTCTTACTACAATTAGTAATATTACAAAGTACTGGTATGTTAACGTAATGTAAAGTGAAAGCAGTTACATAGATAATATTCATACAATTTTCCATCCACAAATTTACCTAATACTATTTAATTTTTCAGTTGATAATTTCCTAAAGTGGGAAAATATCCTTACAGCATATGAGCAATGTATAGCTAAAAATTGACCAAATCATTAGAAGTCACTCTTCTACACAGTAATAAAAAATGTTCAGTCTACTGCAGTCTGCAATTCAATTTTCCATCTCAATGATTTCATACTACTTGCATTGTGAATAATAAAATTCATTCATAATATCATAAAACAGAAAATAAGGAGGGAAATTGAATCATGTATAGCAGACTTAACAGTAGTTTTTTGCATATTATGTCCTTCTTCAATTTAGACAGCTTAAAACTATTATAACATATAATATGGAAACCTAATTTTCCTCATTCTATAAAATCTAGTTGTAGTATAGTACTACAAATTTTTAATTTAACTATCAATAATAATATGTAATTTACAGGGTGGACCAACAAAACTTTACCATAATTTTTCAACACACCTTTTTCTGTCATACTGAAGCTATCTATATACTTAGAGAGGAATAATAACATTGAATGTAATGTTCAGACTTCTTACTTTATTATTATACATGCAAGGGAATGTCCACTTTGATCTATTTAAGATCATACAAAAAAGTTATACATATCTGCAGTTGATGCTTCATTTTTACTTTCAGGTTAAGCGTTTAGAGTTCATAATTATTACAAAAAGCAAGACATGTAAAGTATTGTGTAGGGCATTTTGAACTAGTGAGTATAGTCATTTTTGTGAAATTACTGTCAGCTTTGCTAACTGCTTATCCCAAAAGTGACCAGTAACATTCTATAAAACAAGTACTATACTGTATTCTACTGAGTGTCTGTGAATTTTTGCCATACTCTTCTTTTGTTTTTATAAACCATAAAAAGAAGGAATCCGGACTTGGCGAGATTTTAGATCGACACAATCACTTCAAAAACGAGTTGCTCAAAATAATACTTGGCTTAGCGATGCCAAAATAAATGAGTAAAGAAAGAGAAAAGTTCAATGTTTAATCCAGTGTACCCAACTTGCATGTAAAAATATTACCTTCGAGCAATACATTATGTATCTTTACTTTCTGGACACGGTTCGTATATATATATTCTACTTCATCTATACATAAAAAAATCATGTACCAATAAATAGGAAATTGAATGAATTTCAACCAGTTTGTTATTTGAAGTTTGTAACGTTTAATTGTCAGAAAGTTGTGGTAAAGTTTATTGGTCCACATTGTAAGAAGCCTGCTGAAATAAAGACTTACACAACAAATGATTTAAAAAATCACACATATGTTCAACACTGTGAAAATGTTGAACTGACTATAGTTTAAATCAACCTAAACCTTCATTACTTTTTTAATGAAGACTGATCAGTCTGTACCATATATTATAAGAAACTCTCCACTTTACACTTGAATTTGTCCTACCTTTCTTAGAACTTACAACTAAGTTAGCTATATAGCTATGAAGAATTTTTTATCATTGCCACTGTATTCTAGATTTAACATCTGAAAAAAAATTTAACAACTATGTTAGACTGGTACGAGCAAATCAGTCTTGTTGTCTAAGTGTTGTAAAGTGGTAACTACTGAGGAACACTTATTAAATTTTTATTTTAGAGTTTCTTTTTTTGAATATTAAATAAAACTATAAAGCTATCAATACTCTTGAACCATAGTATTTGTCTACAACCTTTATAATGCAATCAAATTCTCACCCAACCAAATCTACTTATCATATTTGACAGCTGAGTGCAGATTACAGTATGCAAATATTAATATCTGAGTTAGTATTTCAATTACATTTGGATCTAGTGTCTTTTTTTACTACCTTATTCAAAACAACGTTAAACAACAATAAACTTACACTATAATACCATGATTTGTAATATTAATGTGTCACAATACTCAGTTTTTACAAATACAAGGACCAACATAGCCAATTTCTAACTGGCTTAGTAACAGAAAGTAACATAATTATATTCTTCATTTCTGTTTTCTTCAATTCTTCTTCTAAAATAATTTCAACATTTATTTATAATCTGCCATTAGATAATACTGACAGATATGTGTTCCCATTTTTTAATATTGTCACATTGAACATTAATGTGTTTATTAGAATGTTATAAAATGCAACAGTGCAGCCAATTTACACCCACTTGAGAGAAAGCATAATAATACAGTATGTATTTTATTTTACTTTTCATTACATCACAGAATAAATATGAGAAGATTCCTGTAATCTGCACTCTGCGTTATAGAAGTTACTGTTCTTTTAAACTGACTTTGCCTATAACAAAATGATAATTGCAAATCTTAAGTTGAACCTTCCATTTGAAAATGAACTATTTAAAATTGTTTTGCTTAACTTAATGAACAATTTATTTAATTAGAACAGTAATAATATACTGATACTTAAATTATCTCAAAAAGAATGAAGTATTTACACAATATCTGAAATGTCTTTAGATTGCAAGTTCATTTGCATGTAGATAAGAACTTGGTACTTGTTCATCATAAATACTTTTCACCCCAT
>JAQIWE010002205.1:0-13737 GCA_034698565.1 Campodea plusiochaeta | reverse complement strand
ACCGTATTACAGTCTTTTGATTTAATTGAGCTAGCCACTTTATAGATTAAAGGACTGTGGTGACTTTATCACAACGTATCATCGGGTATCATGCTATCATTAAGGAAAGTTACAATAAAGATAAAGAAAACTTCAGAGCGGAAATTTTTAAGAGTATTTTTTTAAATTTTTGTGCAATATTTTTAATATAGAAAACGACATGGATTTTATTATTGACTATAACACTTACTAACGGCTCTTTAATAATAACAATCAATGAAAATGTGTGACAGCTGACACCGTACTCACGTCAGTTTGATACTTTCAAAAGTTGCATGTTACTATTAGTAGAGTGTAAAAGATGAAAGGAATCTGTTTTGAAGAAGTTTTGATTATGTTTTCTACTGCACCTGTTGTATTGTTGTTCAGTCTACCCTTTGTTAGCCATTGTTGCTTTGTAGGCGGTTAAACTGTAGAGACGAGTTCAAAGACCTTAACCATACTGTACCACAAGCGAATAACACACATAGTTTGGGTGGTGGGTATTCAACAGATGAAAAGAAAAAGAAAAAATGAAATCATTAGTTAATCTGCCTTGATTCGAACTAAAGTAATTGTGCAATAATTATCAGTGGAAGGTTAAAGTAAGAAATGATTGACTCGTAATTTATTATTGCAAGCATTATACTTTAATCTATCTATATGTACTTTCACTCAGATGGGGTTCTTTTTCCATTTCCCTTAAAATAATACCGAACCAGATGAAACGAGCAATATACACTGAACTGTAAATTGAAGCTTTTCAAAGAAATCAAATTCAAATATAACTCTGTTGAGGAAACTTTTCTCACTCCAATCACTCAGTAAAATTAATATACTTTATAAAAACAACTTTTTCTTTTGAAAAAACTGAAACAGAAGGTGTATCCCGAGAAAATGCTGTATACATTTCCACTTTTAAGTTAAGATGTTCATTTCTATGAATACCTCTGTTTGTGAAGTTTGGTTTTGACGTGAAGAAGTTGTAGGTATAATGCGCATGCGTGAAGCTTGAGGGTTCAAACTTTAATGTTGGAAATAAACTGAAATTGAAAAATGCTACTTAGAGGGACTACCACTTTTGCTTTCAAGTACACAGCAAGATATTGTGAAATAGTCTGCTTGTAAAAGTTCTCAAACTAATAGCAATTTCATTTTACCATTAAATTCAAAGAACATTTCTCTCTCAATCTTTCATGATTTTTTAATGCAGTCTTATGATTTCCTTTAGAAAGCTATATTATTCTTCATTAATATACGCCAAACATAATATTACTGTTTTCTCACTTACTAGTCAATCTTCGAGTAGTTTTGTACTAATCGTGAGATTTTAAAAGTATACTTGTTATTCCGAATGTCATTTCCATCTTGTACGGGTCACTCCCGTTTTAAATCTTCCATCTTGACGTTTGGTTGAAGTCAGTAATAAATCTTGTTTTAAACATCTGTAAGTGTAATTTATTGTCGACAACAAACTCGTGTTTCTGGCGTGTTTTAAAAGTTACTCTTACACACTCAAACTCACAAATAGCATTAGGTATAGTTTTAATTCCACCGAGAAGGAAGTCGTTTGGCTTTTACTGTATAGATAGTTCGTGTGTGTTTTACATTGAAATGATTATGGAGTTTGCTGGAACATCTGCTGGCTGAAACTTAAACTTTTCATTTTCACAATTAAATAAACATGAAATAAAATCAAGAACAATAAGAAAATGATTGAAAATGTTATTTGGTAGTTATAATAATTTAAATATTACGCGATGGCAGAAATATTCTTACTGGAATCATAGAAGACAAGAGTGACATTGCATTGGTTTTTCCGCCTCACTGCATGTTTCATGAAAATAATCAAAATTAAATAATCATAGTTTCTGTGAGTACTATTTTTTAATTGAATGCTTTTCACTCGCACTTTTGAATATTGTAAATATTTTCTCGGATTATAGGTTTTTATAAAATAAAGTTATTTGAAATATTAGATTGTTATGTAAACATCATATCTTTCATGTTCACTATATTTATACACACATCCAAATCTAAATCACAATAAGTGTAGATTTTCTGCCTCAGAAGTAGTGATTTAAAACATAAGTTTTCATATTTTGGAATGGTATAATGTTCATTAAATAACATTTATTAAAAATATGTTATTTGGAAATGAGATTAAAGTTTTCCTTAACATTTGTTAGGAAATACATTTGTATTATTGTGTTGAGGTTGATCGAACTCCTCTTTCAAATGAATAATACGCTATGGCACATTGTATCAGTACACAGACGTTGCACTCTCAATCCCCTTTATTTAGTTATCATACAGTCATACAGTAAACAGTCATACGGTAAAAATTCATACAGTAAACAGTCATACTACACGCAGATGTGGTTTAATATTTTCATTTCAAATATTTAATTACAACATTCTTTGCCTCTTCAAAACTTCACCAGAAATATTCTTTACGAAATATATTTCTGAGTGGAACACTTTCATTTAATGAAACTTTAATAATTCATTCCAGTGTTTTATATAATTATTACGAATGTGGGATAAACAAGTATAACAGTTGAAACATATATTTTATTGAATATTATGAAAAACTTTACATTTCCTGCATTATAAGGTAAAATTAGATATAATTTTTGGTCTTTGACATTTCTATACTGAAATAATATAATCATATGATTTTTGTATAAGGGAAAAGGGGACAATATACAGTTCTAAAAGTACGGAACATCAATTAAAGACAAATATCTTGTTTCACACATTTGATCGTTTTTTTTAAATACATATTTATACTTGTGTTATACGTCTGATAATTCTATATAACATTATTTAATACTTTAAATGTTTTTGTTTAATCTTCAGTTGATACTCTTTCGCTATTTAAAGTTTATAGTTTGATTTATAAGTAATTCTTCATATCCGTTCACAAGGTCCTTGTTAGGAAATCTTTATCAATACTACAGTACAGGTCTATCAGTACTTATATCTGGGGATTATGAAGATGTCCTTCAACAGTTCAATTGGTTAGTGAGCAGCGTACAGTAGATCTATAGACGGGGAATAATATTGTTTAAGATTAAAACAGATATTGGATGAAAGGGAAATAAATAAATAATGACAGATTTATAGGGGAAAAGAATCAGTGACTGATGGGAATGAGAAACCATTACTCAATGATAAATTACGTCAATATTCTTTAACATTTTGCTGAACACATTTTGTACAATTGGAATCTAAGTAAATTAATATTTAACTTCCTTTATATTTTAGATGGAATGTTTCTAATTAACATTAGATTCTAATAAAAAGTATTTTTATTAATATCTCCAAAATCAACAATGATATTTTCTCTGTAAGTTCTGTTGAAGCATAATAATCATTCCAGAGTAGGTTCTCAAAGCCACATCACCGTCAATACTTCTTATGCCTATAAGTTGTAGGTAATTATGCTACTGTATATTGAGTGGCATAATTATGATTTATTGTAATGTTGTAACGTTCTGCAGTATTATTTAATAATTATGTTATCAGCATTGTGGTTAAAAGTCAGGAAGCAAATTATTATTGTTGTTTATCAGAATTATGATATAATCAAAAATTTATAATAATTGCATCGTAAGTGGAATCATTATTAGGCCTATTACAAAACTTTTAAATGCCTTTCCTAGAATTTTATTATTAATTTACTTCGCCTATGGAATATTAAAAAAATAGTGGAAAATATTGTGGGTAACTTTTAAAATATGATTCATTTCAGTTCATTCACTTTAAAAATAAAGTCATATTACAAGTTTTATATTTTAATTTTATCAATTAAGTTAAAGAGAGTCAGTTGTATATAATTACATCTCGTATTACATAATATAAAATTGACTGTTTAAGAAGCTTTAATATAATTATATCATCAGAGCTGAGAATCTAAACACACTCAAAGTATAATAAATTTAATCAATTTAGGAAAAAATAAAAAAGTTATTTTGAACATATTCTAATATTTTCAATGATTAATTTTGCAATCCTCAAGCCGTCATCTGAAATTGATTTCCTGTCGTAAACAGACAATTTATAATAACGATTCAACAACTCATCCCTCATCCATACGATAGAAAGTTAGAAACGTATCAGAAAAACTCATTAATAATAGCAGCAAAAATCCAGGCGTGATCGGGAAAAACCTCCTTTGAAGTTAGTCTGCCTTACGATATATACAAAATAGAAAACCACTATGGAATTTCAAATATTAAAGTGGCAAAACAAGGAAGGGGGGTTCTTTCTTCGGCAGAGACATTAAAGAGCATTTGTTGTGGTTCTGGAAGTTTCAGGAATAGCTGTATTACCGACTTTATAATTTATATCTTATTAAATTGTCAGAAGCAGGATCAACATTTTTTTAAAAGAAGTGGTAATCATTCATTATAACAGGCCTCTACTATGTCATACATAGTTACATAATTATGAGCTCTGCAGCATGTTACTGTCAGAATTTCGATTATCGTTAGTTTTGTGATATTTTTTGCACAACACTGCTAATTACCTTAATTTCTCTTCATTGTGTTGTTGGAATATATAAGGAAGAAACTCTCCCAAAACTTAGTCGCGAACCACTGTCTCGATCTGAAGATCACTATTCTCAAGACTCCGAACTTGTTGCTACAAAATAATGAGAGAAATATAATTTTCTTTAAAGTTTTTAAGAGTTTGTTTTCTTCCACAGTGTATAAATATACATCTTGGTGTTTTCAGTAACCCCACTTCCAAACATCGTTTATTACTTCATCACATACATAATATTGAATATATTGGAGTTCCTTGCAGAATTATTTCCACTCTAATCATATTCTTACAATAATGCTTCAATCAATCATGTTGGAGAGAACTTTGGAATTTCATTAATAATACACCTTAAGGATTTGATAGACAAGTAATAGCTATACTGATGTAATAGCTATATTGAAGTAGTAGCTATATAATAGGAAGAGAAGCGATAATAACGCTGATGTGAGAAACAGTTCCAGATATTTTTATTGCAATAAGTGTAATCAACACAAACGTACTGAAATTTAGATTGTCTATGAGAAAGAGCGCACTAAATAATTGTAATTTTCGGGTATTAGTGCTAGAAATTAATAATTAGTAACATTTCATCCGTTCATCAGCAGTTAGTACACACGATTTCAAAATTCCTACAGACGGTAAAAGATTATACGAAGTAATATTGAAAGTATAGAAACCACTGATTATATCATTAACTTGACGAGTGAATGACTGATTGAAGATCTTCCGATAATGTCGGAATCAAGAATTCCTCATTGTTTCCGGAAGTATCTGAAGTTCCGAAGGGCACCATATAGTTGTATAGGAATAGTGTAGTTGTATCACATAGTAGTAGTATGTACGTTGTTGAAGGTCAAGTCACACAACAAGGATGAAGAAAGGTCATTGAAGACTCCGGAAGATTATGTTAACAAGATGTCATGGTACTACATATTATATGAATAGCTTAGTGAACATTCATTGCAGTTATACACGTTATCAATTATACCATGTACTTTAAGGAGAGAAATAATATGCTATAAGTTTGCAGTATTACTGAAATTAGTCAAATTACAAGTAGTTTGTTTTGTGTTATAACCAAAGTGAACATTGCAAATATATTAAGAACCTTACCTTTTAGAAAACAGAATATTTCATAAATGGTTGATTTAGTTCTTAAATGAATGAGATACGTGACATATTGTACCTTTTTTTAACTTTGTATAAAGTTGAACTGAAATGATTTTCCACAAACTCAGCGATATACCTCCTCATGTACCTCTCTTCACCCCCTTCATCACCCCTACACCCCACATCACTACCTCACCCCATCTAACCCCCACTCCCCGTTCATCACCCCTACACCCCACACCTCACGACAATGCTGTATTAATGAAGAGTGGCAAATTACAATTCTTCTCCATTTTCTCTAGTCTTCATCTGATTTCTCACTAATTCTCTCAATGAGATTATTCATCACAAGAAGAAAGAGGATGCATCATTCCTGATACACACAGGCAGAGATAGAAATCAATACGATTCTACACTTCCTACTTTATAATGATATCCATCAAGAAAAAGAAACAGCCTGGAAATATACTGTGAACATATATATTGTTTAGAGATTTTTTTCTATCGTTTCTGTTCGTGTGGCTGAATTAGTAAACGGAAGGTATCTGTAAAAGACTAAGTTTAGTATCATTTACTATGGTAAATTTGAAATTTCTAAGATAAACGTTCATTAAGGGTATTAAAAACTTAAGAAAAGTATAAATCAACTAGTATTTTCTGTAATACTATAATGGAATGAATGGAACTCATACGGTATAGAGGTATTACTATAAACTGTGAAATTGATCTTTCTATCGTAATTTCAGTGACAGTATAAGTTGTGCCTATCTCTCGTTCACGGTGCTTATAAGTCACAAGCTTAATGTGTATGACGTATTATATATTGATTATTACGAAAGGAACGGTAAATACACAAAGAACTTTTACAAACAATGAAGAAATAATTAATACCCGTGTTAAAAACATAAGCATGAACTACACTCACATTTGAGGTAGTACAGATCACAACATTTCATAAAAAGATACTTTTACTTTACTTTTTGGCAAAAGCATACTATACTCGTTAATAAGTAGAATATTTCATTTAAATTCCGTAATTGTGAAATATATAATTGTGAATGAGCTGATTTTTCTTTTCTTGAAATATTTAGACGGTCATTATAGTTACTTGCTAATCCTATTTATCAGGGATGGGTATTGGAATCGGAATTGGAATTAGAATCGGAATTTAATCCGTATTTTTATGGTATCCAAATCGGAATTGGAATTCATATTTTTCAAAGTCAAGTATTTTAATCGGAATTAGAAATTTTATTATTGAAGTATTTTAACCCGAAATCCATATTTTTTTAAAACCTAATTAATTGTAGGATTTTAAAATAATAATGATGGCTGTTAACAATAAGAAGGCAACTGCCATCATTATTATTTTAAATTTTTACCAATTGCCTTGAAAATGGTTTTTTAAAATCCGAAACTGCAGTCGGTTCAAATAAATCCAAAAATAGAAGAACTTTAAGGCGGATTTTTAAGTCATCCTATAAATCAGTTCTTCTGGTTCATCCAAAAGTTTAATCGTAACCTAATTAATTCATATTTTTCAGTGGCATGTCTTCCCCAACATTTTGAAAAATGACCGTAAATTGAATAGTTTTTACTTCAAGTTTTCAAAAAATTTCTTTGCTAGCGCCAACCATGGCGGCGCTTCACGAACCTTCTTCACCATAGACATTAGTTACATATTTTCCCATTTTGCCAATACAAAACATGGATTAATAGCGCAATATAAGATTAAAAAAATGTATGGGTATTGGAATCAGAATTCGAAGAAAGAAATACCTGGTATTAGAATTCGATCTTTTTTTGGAATTGGAATCCGAAATCATATAGTTTTGTTATTGGAATCAGAATTGGATTTCAAAACTTTCCAAACTCCGGTATTAGAATCCGGATTAGAATCTTTATTTTTCAAATACCCTGCTATATATCTCTTTTTCAAATACCCTGCTATATATCGATATATGTATTATCCTGTAATTCCAGAGGAAGTTTAATTTGACTACAATTACTTAATTCTAATGTATAATCCGATCAACTGATTTACAAATTGTAAAACAAATAGGAAGTAAAGATTTCTTATCATTGTAGAACATCTGTATATGTAATGGTATTATAGAGAACATCTGTTAACGTAACTAACTAACTAGCTAGCAGTTGTGAGGGAGTAAAAGAAACGAGATGTTTGAGATGATGTGCTAAAAATAATGTTCTTAACACCCATTCCACACTGCAGGAAGATGAACACAGATAACATTCAAAAGATTTTCACTGACGGGATAAAACTCTCAAAGCAGTTGTAAAATAATGGTGCTTTAAAATAAATGATCGTTAGATTGGAGGAATCTTTGTATATTTTCATGTATTTATGTGAAAAAAAACACACCTTTTTATGACTATATCCAACACATTGTACGTATCTCTTCTATGGATATAATTATAACATTCAAACTCTTGTATGAAATGATAATTCATGGTACTTACTGCATTTGGAAGTTCTTTTGAAATATTATAGTAATCGAAAATCTATGTTTTCAATAAGTATACAGTATAAGTTAATTGCTTTGAAGTTTTTAGAATCTGAAATTTAAAAAAATAATTATGATTAGAAAATTCACAATGAAGTAATTATCTCTGAACTTTCATTTACATACTTTCATGTTATACCTTTAACTGTAATTTCATGATATTTTATATCTCATGTAAGAAATGAATGAAGAAATAGTGTTATGCGTGATGAAAGCAGTCAGTGTATTCTTTTCTCAGTGAAAACCGTGCAGAAGCGTATCTCGAATTTCCATCACTGTGCTTCTATATGCTGTATTGATTCCAAAACAAATTTACAATAATATGAATTTGTTATGATTGAATCCTTCCTATACATATAAATCAGCATTGAGTGTACTGTAGATGTACTATATGACTGGGTGTGTCATTATTCTCAATATCTGAATAGAGAAGGTGCGGCATCATTTCTATATGAAACCAAAACATGAAAAGCTTCCGCTCAAATAAAGCAGGTCCATAGGTAGAGAAAGAAGTGGGGAGATCACATTTTGGTGTTCCTGCAACTGGAAAAATATATCAATATGCAAATTTTATTGTCAATTGATGTTGTCTGCTGAACCTAGTAGAATAAAGATGTTGGGAATATTTTGAAGTAGGAATGTTTAATGTTATATAATAATAATAGCAGCTCTATATTAATATGACATACTAAGACTTATAACATGAGAAATTATCATTACTATGAGAAAGTGATGAAAATTATTGTAGATTTGTTTTAATTTTATTTTCTGTTTCTTTCAGGTAAGCTTTCCCATATGTTGGTTGAAGATTGATCCATTGACAAGGTCAGACAATATCGTTTATTATATTTCTATTAGCATTAGACCGGAAAATGAAGTACATAGTTGCCCTCTCAGAAAATCGCGATTTGAAATTTTTCTGTTTGAATGGACTTTGACAAGACAAATACGGGAGAAGTAACAATTTCTTCCATAAGCAGTTATTGTTAATATTTCCCCTTTCTACGACCCTATGACGATGGAGAGGGAGTATTTTTGTATCTTGTGCACGTTTATTGGCTATGTCCCAAATTCCACTATTCCGAAGATGCATATTCTTGTTCCACCATTCCGAAGATGCATATTCTTGTGGAAGGAGTGACGGTATGAATTTCTCCTCACTCTTGCAGGATCCCCACATCAACTCAATAATATAGACTTATAGAGGATAAGAAATCAACACAAATAACTCCAACTTTCAACTATATAGAGGAAGTTTTGAGTTCTAGGTTTTGAGCTATTTTTTAAATTTTATTTAATGAAAATGACAATAGGGAAATTATTTGATAATAATGATCTAACTCTCGAGAATCAATAATTTCGATATATAATATTAGTTTTGTCTACTTTAAATTGATGATGCCTTCTCTATAGTAAAAGTAATTTGTGATCTTTACGTTCCAGGCATAAAGTAGTTATATAAGGTATTGCAATGGAACTACGGAGAATCCATGCTCGACTAGAACTGTAAAACTATAAAGTGATTTAATTTACAAAATATTGACATGAACTTCTACTTTTTATTACATTTCTACTTAAAATAGTTATTTGGTTTTATAATTTATCGTTACAAAGTATAACTCAGCTACATATCCTGCTATTTTTTGTTATTGATTATTTATAAGGGGAATGAGTTTTCTGTTAGTAGAGTTCGTAAAAAGTCAATATTTACTGTTTGAATATCGTGTTGACTGCAGAATCATCAAATATTAAAACAGTTTGTTTTACAGCAGCAGTGTATAAATTAATATTATCATCAGCTATTCTGTTTAGTTTGTGAATTTGTAGTGCTTTATTGAAGCTCGTATTTTACATATACATGTTCAGACTACACTATGAATGCTACTATATATATACATGTTCAGACTACTGTGAGTTTTTAAATGCTTTTGTTATAGGAGGTACGAAATTTTTGAGAGTGTTTACACAGTCAGTGACAGAATAAATATATATTGTCTACGTATTTTAGAATATCTCGTAATGAACACTATAAAAATATTGAAATTCATCTATTTTCATTTGAATATTCTATTTCAGATTTTTATTGAGCTTGCAGTAACAGTTCGCTATTGTAATAGGCCTATATATTATTCTTGGTTATCCTTAAAGTTCCACAACTGATATTCATTATCCTGTTATTTGTTGTTGCTTGTTGGTTACATACTTACTCAGTAAAATAAGTTTTATGTTTCCTTATTTTTTCGTCCATGATAATTATTTATTGTAAATATAAAGATTACAGAATAATCCACAATGATAAATAAAAATATATTTTTATCTGACAATGTTAAAATAATGCATTTTAAATGCTGATGAAACATCATTCTCTCAAGAAGATTGCGTATATTTCTGCCCACTGAATATAAAGAATTGTTTAATGTAAATCGAGTAGAGAAAGTTTTATTGTATTTGCCCATCACCTGCTGGTATAATGAATGATTCATATGTATTGGTTTTAATTAGTGAGTTGTTGGAGTGATTGGAGATTGTGAAGTGAATATTGAGTTTGTCTCATTACTCTTCAACTCATTCACAAAGTGGAAATACATTTAGTCAAACTATACAAGAGAAGCGAAAGTATGGCATAGAATACATTCCACAAAGCAGAGAATTGCTATTATATGGAATGAGGAGTAATTTGAGGTTCTAAAGCTGATAATATAATAATAATATCAATATTATTAAATGCAGTTAACTTTTTCAGTTTTGAGAGAGGTATAGTCATAAGTTCGAAATTGTGACAAGAGAATACTTATATATTTACTAGGCCTATGAGTTTTACTTTCCTTTGAATAAATGCAATTATGATACAGGGGGAATTATGTTCCAGTTATAATTAATTACTATTCTACAATCTATGATAGAACGATCTTCTCTGTTGTGATCTTATAATAGTGTTAATAGTTCCACTTAGCCATGATGATAATTCCCCGTGACCTTCTGAACGAATGGTTGTTATATCGTTCATAAAAACTCATTTAATTAATTTAATGTTTACGTGAAAGAATGCTCAACATATGTTGGAATACATAGGAGGCATCTTACTGTGTTGTTTAGTTAAACTTCCTGAATGAGATTGACCTTTGTGTTTACTTGCCTTCAAATTAATAAAAATGGATGTTTTTTTTCAACATTTAACTTATCTTGTAGAAATATATTGTAACCTACTACAATATATAGGTTTATAATATTGTAAGTATTAATAGATTATCTATTTTCTCAAATCACTCTACTGCGGCGTTTGTGTATGGAGATTTATTTGAGGAAGTGGTTTGGGAAGTTATGAAAAAATTAATAATTTAGTTATTAATATACATTGTGTGAAGTATTGCAAGTAATTTACTATTAATTGAAAGGAGATTTAGGTAAGAATCTTACAATATTAAATAAAAAATGAAAGGTTGTTATATAATACTGAATATTAGAGGAGTATAGGATTCAATAGATGGGTTGTTTAATACGCTTGATCCCACAAACGGGGGACTGCCTTTACCTGTATAGGAAAGAGTGGTAAGGATAGGTAGAGCGGTGGACCCCGGTTTTGACCCACAAGGTCTCATCATGTACATCACAAGATGTCAGGTATACTATAGATATGATTACAATTTTATACAATTTTGTAATTTATTGATTTTCGAGAAAATGCTGGAACAGCAAAATGCTATTTTTTCCGAAAGTTTGTAAATATATCAAGCATTTCAAGTAGTAGCATATATTTGACTGATTATTTCTTCGAATAGCAAAACAGTAATAGTCTGCTGTTTTTCATTAGAAAGATTTGTTTGTATGAAGTGTATATACCCACAACTAGTTCGACGTACAATTTCATAATTATATTTTTTCTATTTCATATTCTCAGAAGTATAACTATAATATTGTATTAGTTACTTTTATTTGGACCCTTCCTTTTCTGTGAGTATTTGGCATTCATCCTTTAGTGTTGTGTATATTTATAGATGAAGATTTCATAAATGGGAAAGGTCAGTTCGTAATTATCCTGGTAGGGCGGCAATACTATCGGCAGTGATGTAATGAATTACACAAGCAGACAGGAGCGGTGAATAGGAAAAGAGAGCTTGAAAAAGTTCTTTGTAAGTTTTATTGAATGTTTGTTTCATTAGTTTTTGTAGTTTCCGCGTGGAGGCGTGGAGTGTTGGTTTTCACGTAGAGAGGAGTGAAGGGAACAATGAATTGCAACTGGGATTATTGCTTTCCAGCAGTTCGTTCGTATATGTTGTCATTGTTGCTTATTCCGCATTACTATTCAGTCAACTTTGAATGGATTTTGTTCTGAGAAACTTTGAAGAACTGCATCGCATTATCTCTTTATATGATTACTTCATACCTCCAGTAGTCCACAGAAGATAATGAGAAAATATTATCTAAAGATAAATTTGTTTGTTTGTGATGGAAACTTTCGCTAAGTGAATACTTTAATGAGGAAAGATGAAATAAATGATTTTCTATAACATGCACTTTAAACTATCATACATAAAAAATAAAATAAATCTGTAATTTCCCAGACCCAATAATTCTCATATTGATATCCTCGTTCAGTCTTCACAATCATTACTACATAAGGTATACGATTTTCTATAATAATTACTTCTCGCCCAACTAACAATACTCAACGCCTTTGAGTCCACCTCTACTATTATGAAAGTGATTGTGATCATTAAACAATTATCTAATATAGCTGCGAGTGTAGCTATATAATAATACGATGTTCCATACTATCAGCAGTGAGAGATACAAGAAGCTTTAAGTGCTATGAAAGGGAAAAATGTGATAGAGGATAATCGATTAAGGAGTTATACCTGTTAGTAGGAAGTAAACGAATTGTAATAGATGATGATACGAAAAGGAATAGATATTACTTCATCGTCATTAGAAATGTAAACTTGTGACGTAGTTAGGTAAAAAGTAGTCGACATTATCATGCTAATCAATGGAATAAACCTTGTAATTGTTTAAAGCATCCTTTTCACAACGAAATATCATTTCTGATACGTGTTTAAAAATAATAACTATTAAAGACTCGTAAAAATAATAACTATTAAAGACACTTTGGAAAAATATAAAAAATCATTGAGCAATTAGTAAATAAAATGTAATTATGATAATAAGAGCACATTTTGATATTATTATTTTCAAAAACAGAAAAAAAAAACTATTTCATATAACTTGACAAAATGACACAGCCATGTGGTACAATATAATGAATACTACGGAGCCCTGTAACGGCTGTCACATTTTTTTCTGGATTGGTTATCACGTGATAATACTTCGTTTTCCCGTGATAATGGTTCGTTATCACGTGAAAATGGATTCATTATCACGGGATAATGAATCCATTATCACGGGATAATGAATCCATTATCACGGGATAATGAATCCATTATCACGTGAAAACGGATTCGTTATCCCGTGATAACGAATCCAGAAAAAAAAAATATGATGGCCGTTACAGGGCTTCATAGAATACATATAC
>JAQIWE010002204.1:0-13743 GCA_034698565.1 Campodea plusiochaeta | reverse complement strand
GTATACCTTAACCAAAGTGGCAAATAAACAGATCAAGATACAAAATATGAACGACGAAGAAGTTTGTGTGTGAGAAAAAAAAATTTGTAACACATGTTGAGATTGATTTGCAGATTATTGAAAAAATCTGCTTATACAATTTCAGAGAAGAAATCATTCAAATTGTTTGAACTTGTTTCTTGAATACTTTTGTTTGGTGATTTTAGTTTGGCGTGGCGAAGGAGCGGCAAGAGAAAATTTAGGGGTGGCGGCTGCCACCTCATACCACCCTGTAGCGACGCCCCTGGATATAAATTACTTTTATCATAAATTGACAAAGAATTATAAAGTAAAGAAACATTTTACAGTGATAGATTTCATAAAAATATTCTCAAACAACCAAAATTTCAGCAATTCACGATATTTTTCAGGTGAACAACTTTCTTCATGTAAGCTTTTGGAGAAATGCAGCTGTTGTTGTATACATTACATATTGTCATGCATGAATCGATAGACAATTGAATGCACTATCGGTTGGTTCTTATTTCAAGTCA
This sequence comes from Campodea plusiochaeta, assembly GCA_034698565.1. Classification (NCBI taxonomy): domain Eukaryota; kingdom Metazoa; phylum Arthropoda; class Diplura; order Rhabdura; family Campodeidae; genus Campodea; species Campodea plusiochaeta. Next base: position 13,210 of record JAQIWE010002204.1, on the reverse strand, counting down.
GTATCTATAGTAAAAAAAGTCAGTATCTATAGTAAAAAAGTCAGTATCTACGTTTAAAAATTGGGATATTGTATTTTTTGGCCCACCCTTTACACTACAATAAAATATAGAAATTAAGTGTTAGTGAATTGATCAGCGCAAGATGAAAAATGAGAAACTAAAACTGGAGTTACTCACGCAATAGAAATATGTTTGGATGAAGCAAAGACGAAAAATGAATTAGCAGTAATGAGATCTATAAAAAATATAAGACCTAACAAGCTAAAATGTAATACAGTCTACATTCCTTTCGATCGGGTGAATTCTTCGGTATAATATTTAAAGCAAAGCATTAGGGTAAAAAATTTAGTAATTCGCATTACCAAAAATGTGTGTTTTTAAATTTTATACATTTCGCACATGTATAAAACATGCAAAATCATGATATCCAGCATTATCACACCAAATAATCAGATAACAAGGATCTCTGATGATGGCTGCACATTTCGTATAGAGTGGACAAAAAGTCTGTTATGAACTTATAAGAAAAACTGGAGATTAACGTATGCAAGCCAGGAGATTTATACATTTACAAATTCAATTTTTTTTTTTACCAAACCCTATTAGCCTTTTTTCGGTTTTTAAGTATGACCAAATTCATTGTTTATACCTAGGGAATGCTGGCACCAGCTAGTTCTTTGAAAATAGGAATTTATATGAGAAATACCACAACAGAAGAAGGATGGGACATTAAACAATTTGAATACTGCTGCATCATTTTCTGTAATCTTAGATTACCACCTTATTTTATCTTAACCACATTTTTCGATTAAGCTTCCCTCTATATCTTCGATCCCGTTTATCAAAAACAAAAGAAAACCGATTTCTGTATTTTCAACCACAAAAATAACTCAACCCTTCCACAATATCAATTAAATTTTCCAACATTTTATCGAAACCCGTTATATAAATATGAAACTAATCTAATAAAAAATCTTTTAAGTTTTATCACCCAAAATATTTTGACCTAGATTCCTAAATTGTTTACACAGAATGGATAAAAAATAGTAATTTAGTGCACTTTTTAATACCTATGTTGATTTTGTAGTGCTACCGGGTCATTTAGTTAATTATAAGGTGCATTATTTGAGTTTTTTTAAGAGGGGGGAGTGAGAGAGATCTGGTGTTAAATCTCAGTCACGGCGGGTGTTGGGAAATTAAGTGGCGTAGTAAATGGTGGAAATAATTCTGTGGAGTTTGGCATATACTGTAGAATTTTGAGTTTATTTAAGTTAAATGTTATGAGATGCTCATCAGTCGAAATATACACATCACAACGATCCATTTATGATGAGGGAAAACTCATGGAGCAATGAGCATAATATTTGACATAAGTATCTTCTATATTTTGAATTTCCTATATCATCTTATATATTTCACTTATGTAGAATGCTTATAATTACGAACTTGTTGTAGTAACCAATATTTTACTCATTCGTTGTCAGTTTTTCTTCAAATGCTTAATTATATCGGCTTTGCATTGAAACTCCAAGTTTCTGAAAGGATGTAATGTTTTCAGTTTTCAGAGCTTTTCAGAGCTTTTTCAGTTGCAATATTACCAAAAAAAAAACAATAACTATCGATTTTGCTGTAAAGTTAATACACAGTAATTGCAAGGAATTTAACAATGATTTATTTTTTCCACAATAAAATTCATGGTATTTTCATTCAGAATATCAAACATGGATGAAATACACAATACAATTTTTCAGTACAGTTATAAAAACTACGTAATGCACAGTAGATTCTGCGCTATTGGTGACAAAGATAAGCCAATTGTCTAAATAATTCACATATGCAATTTCATTACTGCATGGATGAGTTTCTCCACAAAAAGCAACTTCTCAAGAAGAGCCTTTATTACCGGTGAGCAACGCCACTGTAAATTCCTTATATAGTGATGCAGATAGTGAGAAATGATAACCCGTATATGATACCTCTTCACTTAATTGCTTACAAGTTCTTAAGGAAAGCACTGATTAGTTGCGGTATTAACAGACACTACCATTTTTATTACAAAAACAAAATAGATGAATATCATGATGACGAGGTGTTTTCTTAGCAGGTTTATCAGTGGGGTTGCCACTCATCAGGTTAACGGGGTGTTAATACATTAAAAAGCCTTCTCGAGCTCTCAGATTATGTTAGGAATATCAGGAATTGAATGTTCTCCTGCTGAATTATTGAGGTTTTGAAGTGAGTAATACATGTTTTGGTTCGGAATGCATTTCTTTCTGATAATTTTATATAAAATTCATGTTGAATTTGTAATGCAGTATACTTAAATATGGAAGTTCTTATTATATATAAACAGGAAGATGTTTAATTAATACATTTTATTGAAGTATTGCCTGTAAATTAATTCAAAGAAGATTTTGGCAAACCTAACAATTTTATTAACCATAGGGGGACCGTAGAACAATAGAGTGTGTTGGTACCCTTGATACCACAATGAATTCATTTGATTCAAATAGGAAGATGTTACTTACTCGTTAGATAAATATATAAAAAAGGTAGAAAAAGGCAGTTTTGCTATACGGTAAGTTGGAAAATCCTGAAAGAAGTGTTTATTATAGAATGTGAGTGCTTTTCTGCTCTCACAACATATAGATACGACATTAACTATAAAATTAAAGTAATAAGAAATTCCTAATGAAAATCTAATTTTACTGGTTTGGATGCATACCATCATCATCAGTAATATACAGTGTATCACTTTAATTATCATCTTATACCATATAATAAGAAGAAACAGTTAGTTGCTCTTATTGGTGCTGTACTGGAAATAATATTGCATTGGCAGATATTGAAATGAGGCACATTTTCTTGACTAATTTCATCATTAAGTGAAGAAATGGTGTATACAGGTCCTACATTCTTACATAATTATATACATTATATTGTATAAAGTGACACTGTAGTAACTGTAGCAAGAGTGATAAACTATGGAGTATAATATCAGATTTCAATATTGGGTTAATATTGTAATTAATAATATAGTAATAACCCATAAAGTTAATATTTTTGACTGTACATGAATGTTAAAAGCCTGCCTTTTCAATAACTCCGTAATTGTTTGGAAGTTTATATTTCATTATACATCGCTTTGTGAAATAAAATCTGCCTTAGAGTTCTTTTCATAATTTATTTCTACCGACCCAGGTTTCGAATTTAATAAAATTCATCATCAGGGTCATATGAAAAAATGTTGAAATCCAACTGTTATGAAACACCACTATATCTTCAAAGAATACGTAAGTAAAAGAATAGTTGTGTTTCATAACAGTTGGATTTCAACATATTTTCATATGACCCTGATGATGAATTTTAATAAATTCGAAACACGGGTCGGTAGAAATAAATTATAAAAAGAACTCTAAGGCAGATTTTATTTCACAATACATTGCAGTTCTTTTAGCATGCCTATTTATCTCATTATACATCGCTGCTTCTGTGAAAGGGTTGGCAACTCTAAGCACAAATTCAGAAAGCACTTATCCGTTATAAAGACTTTTGTTTCGTTTAATGAACACTTTTCCATATACACAATGATGAATACAATTTTTGCACATGCTTTTGTTTCTGAAGAAGCGGAATATTGTTGTGGATATTAAACTCACACTGTATAATACTTCCGTTACTTACTGTACTGTCGTTAGCACAGCATCACTCACAAAGTTATAAATATGTGACTGCTGTCTTAGCATCACAAGCAATACGGTATTAAAACATTTTTTTATGATGCGGAAACTGATAACTTATTGTCTTAATTAAATGATAGTGATCAAGATCATGTAAGTTCAGAAGTTTATTTATGTTAAACTAAATATCAAATGAAAAATAAATTAATAATAATAACACAATAATGGTTTACAAAGATAGCCAGTCAATGTTTATATTTTCAAGTTACTGGATGATTATATCTCAGAAAACATGATGGCTGTATTCAGACAAGAAAGTATAGGAAAATACAATAGAATTAAGAAACTATATTTTCATCATTTATATAACTATTCGTAAGTTCACCTGCTGAAAATCTACATTCTTCTTCTTCCTTACAGCTCTATTCACATATTTGGTATTATAACTCTGCAAAGAAGAATAAAGCTATTATAATATTGTGGAAATTGTGCTTATGTTTTATTAAAAAGCAAAATCAAAGGAAAAGTAAAGTCACATTATCAAGTTTTACTGTATGTAAACAGAGTGTAAATAAACATATAATTATATATTCACTCTATAATTAATACAAGCACTTTAAGGCACACGATGCTTAAATTACTTTTAAGTATCCCGTTATCTTTATCGATCTGAGGCATCTGCTAAATTAAAAATGGTAGCCATATAATAATAACTATTCTAAAATAAATGCCATAAATCATGTGTTTACCAGCTTACAATAGGCTTTATTTTTATGATGGAAATATTCATAAAGCACCTGAGCTCGTAAAGCTTCCTTCGGCATTATGTGTGTTACAAACAGACCTCATCATATTTTATGAATATGGAAGAGTAATAAAAAACATAATACACCACATATTGTGTTCAAGTAATTATTATAGAAATGTGTGACACTTTACTACGGAGTAGCGTCAGAGATCAAGTACAATTTGCATGAATCGTATTATTCTTATTACAAAAATATCACTGGACTGTCAGTTTATTGAAGAACGAAAGCATTTAATATACGATTAAAAAAGAAACACAAATAAATGCAGGTAACATAATGAAAGCCAGAAGAACATTAGAAAACAGGAGTCGAATTTCGCGAAATATATGTAAAAATAGCCTAAAGTAGTAAGTTTCTCACTGTTATTTTCAAAATATTCTTCGCTCGCACCAGCTATGGTGGTGCTTCGAGGAAGTTCAGCGACGGTGCCCGATTCTCGTCTCCCTAAGAATTTGCCCAGCATAAATTTGTCAAAAAAATATAGTAAAGAATTTGTTATTATTATTAAGATGATATTTTCTAAGTTTCGCCCACCCCTGTCTAAAAAGGTTTTCGGAGACCCTGCTCAATATTATAGTAGTTATCAGGGGGAATAAGTACATACTTCAACATGTAGTTAACACGATATTTCTTTACGTAATATTGTAGTATGGACAAGTCATTTTGAAGTTGATTTCTTTATTTGTATCTGCTATGCATATTGATTTATTAACGTAGTATTTTGCTAGTAGAGTGAAATACATTTCTTCTGAGAGAGACGAAGTCATCCATGTTTTAAATAGTGTGTTTCACGTTATAAATCGGAATAAAAACAGCAGTTTTTGTCAATATTTCTGCGCTTTTATCAAGACTAAAAAATTGTTACAATAGTTGATAATCAATCATCAACTGTTGTAACATTTCACTATTGTAATATTCGAACCGCGACGATAATCAACTATTGTAACAATTTTTAGTCTTGATAAAAGCAATGGTTCTTTGCAGAAATATTGACAGAAATTGCTGTTTTATTCGGATTTATAACATAAAACACTATTTAAAGAGTGAAATACATTTTAGTACAAATACGTAATATTCATTACTTTTACTTGTGGTACCTTGTACTCTTCATTTGCAAGTCAGCATTACCAATATCTGACTGGGAGGAAACTATATTGCAGGTGTTTGTAGCAATCAGTTAGAGACATCAGAATAAATAATGAATAATCCATAAACGCAACGCAGTTTACCGGACTTCAGATGAATACGAAAAAAGTAATGGGGAAAAATAATTAAGAAAGAACATTTAGCTCAAATGCTATTGTTTTAGGAACTGCATATTAAAACGAATTAGAAATATAGTACACAGACTAAGTGCAGAATTGGTGTATAAACTTAAATATAAAATGTCATAGATTGGTAAGAATGCCATAAACTGACAAATCTGGCAATAATAGCGTAAATCACTAATATGGTTCGAAGGGTCTTGGAGCCAAACGTCAGGTGGAGCCGTTTAGTACATTTGATATCATTATGCAAAAGAGTTACTGAAAAATACTGCTAATGGATGTACATTCAACACTGGTTAGTTCTGGCCTAAGCTGTCATCTTACTGGATGTACGAGCTCCTTGGTTCGATCCCGGTCTGCGCTAAATTTATTTAGGCGCTGAACATCCGAAAGAAATTTAGGAGTGGTTTCACACAGGGAGTGTAAACTCTTGAGGGTATAAATACAAACTGGTGTTGACCACATCATCTCCAATTTCTGTATAAGGCTCAAGAAAGCATGAACCATTACATTCACACTTCATGTCCTGTCTTCGCATGAAGCAGCATAGTTTACCATTTTACAAATTACTGATGGTGAATTTACTTTCATTACCAGTGCATAAAAAAATTATATTTTACCTTTGAAGTTCAAACATTGAGGCTATACAAGTAATATATTTGTATTGCTGATGTCGATTGCATTTTACAAGTAATAATTGATAAACTATTACCAGACTTTAAATTTAGTAATTCATATTTTATTCACAATCTTTCCATTAAAATACATAATATTGTGAAAACTTGTAGTTTAAAAAATGAGATATAATTGGAGTATATGGATTTCTATTTCAGTTAAATATTTCAGTGAATCCATCACAACAAATGCAGTAAATTTTACAGCAAGCGCCCACTTCTGATTTTAAACGTTTTACATCAAACAAGAAATATTGAGTAAGGGCAAAGGTGACTGTTTAAAATTACAATATTTTGTGCTAATGAGAAATGATAACGAGAAAATGAAATATGTCACCATCAGTTTAATACTAATTACCTGCTAATTGCTTTAACTACGTGTGAGTGATTACCACTGAACAATTTATTACTGCTTTCTTTAATAATATGAAGAAAGTAATGAGAATTCACAACTTCGAAAGTTACTCGATGCGGTTGTATTTTTAAGAAAGTCCACAGCCAGAAAAGGAGTATATAACAACATAAAAATAATGCTTTTATTATGGTAATTCTTATAGGTATTTCTCATGCACAGGCATTATATTTTTAAATTTCGTACTAACCAAGTCATTGACAGTGTTGAGATACATTTTAGTAAAATATTATGAGTTAACCTCACTGTTAACCACTAATTTCCTCCCCAGCCTACTGTCTCAAACGGTCCTATAATATTCAGTATAATATAGTAACCTATTATATATTTAAATTAATATTGTCAAATTTACAAAAATTTCCTTTGAGTTTATGAAGAGTTGAAATCATAATATACTACGATATTCAGGGATCTAGAGGCAAAACCAGCCAAGTAAACTTTTTTTAAAAAGGGTGTCTTTTTTTGCGATTTTGGATAATTCTGAGCAATTCTCTCCGAATGACACAGCATTCTGTTGTGAAAGAGTGTATTTTTTTTTCTGGAGTAATCAGAAGGATCAGTTGGTACTCAGACTTCATCCAATGTTACAATTCTCCTCATGATTGTCCTGTGCTCATCACAGTTATCTCTTAAGATGTTTCTGTCACCATCACCTGTCTTAGAGAACTGTTGGCGAAAAAAGTCTATATCCGGCAGCTGAAAGAAACGTTTTCATATTTCGGATCTTTTTTCGTCATAACAGGACGCTTTAGATACGGAGAATAAAAATAAGAAAGAATATAAAAAGGTGGGCTGGGCAGTTGTTTAGAACTTTACACCGCTATTTCAGAAGCTGAACAGCACAGCTATTATCGTTAAAACAAGGTGCATATGTAAAAATGGAATGTAATTGGTTAATAACAGCAGCTTTAAATTTAATTAGGAGCTTTCCTATGGCGGTACAGATGTATTTTCTTATAGCAATAAAGATTATGGCTCAGTAATATATAAATTGGTTTATTGAGAGATTATTCTTAATCGGCTTGAAATAAATTTTACATTAACAGAATTTTTATCTAACTCATTTACAAGATTTAACGTACTACTGTAATGTTTTATTTCAAAATTCAATATTCTAGTTGATTCTATATTTATTATAACAAAAAAAAACTATTGATTTAGTCTATTGCTGCTTTAGTTTGCTGAATTTGACCAGTTCATAAAACATGAATCTGACTAGTTAGTATATGTAAGTACAGTACATCTCTTCAGATTCTGCCCAGTCTTCCAAATTTGTAACTTAAAATTATAATTAATTATATACATAGATTGTGAACTTTCATGTTACAAATAATGACAAGCGATTTTAAGACGAGATTTGCGATCATGTCAATATTCCGCCTGTCCTTGCCTGGCAAATTCCTTTTATTTCTCAAAGTACCAAGTTTTTTTACCATTCTCTCAATTTTACACAAAGACCGGTAACGGTTAACGTTGGAGTTCCTTTTTTTTTCAAATATTTAAATTTACTGTAAATTCATCAGTATTATCAAAGCTGATGCTCATTCTAAAATAAGATTATTTGCAAAAATGAACCAAAATCAAATATATTTCAGCAATTTGAAGACATTGTATTTGATAATTAAATTATTTTAAACATTTATTAATACGGATTAAATATTATCATGATGATAACCTGGACGATTTTAATTGGAATGAAATTCAAAAGTTCAGTTTTGGGCCTTTAATCCAGGTGTAATATATATAATAATATCTACCAGTTTCGAGAACACACTCCCATCTTCGTAATTACAATATCAGCAGCTAAAAACAAAAGAAATTATAAAATTATAAGAATTATTTTAAATTAAAAATAACAATAATAAAATACTTAAATAATGATGACTACAAAAAGTCACATTATTATAATATGAAACACAATAAATAATATGAAATTAAAAGTTAGTTAAATGAATTTCTGAGCCATTTGAACTGTGGAAGTACAGGTAATTTTAGTAAATACAGGTAATTTCTTACGTAATTTGATGATTATTTCAAAACAAATTCTCATATAATATTTGAAAACAATGTACTCTATTAGAAACTTGAAGTTACTTAACACATAATTCATAAACCTGAACATGTCTCAAAGCATTTTGTCCAGCATGATCATGTTAAATAACTTGACCGACCATTAATTGTGTGTTGAGCTGACAAAAGCAGTAGTTGTACATGGTTCCTTTTATTCGATGGGCCTCCCAAGTAAATCGTGATTTATAAAGAATGGAGTTGAAACCTGCTTTCAAATGCTTTTATGGAACATTCAAGAAATGACCACTGCACGATTTTCATGTAGACACGAGCGAAATTAATATTAATGGTATTGGTTTTAAAAGTATTGTGTTACTGTTAAATTAATATTGCTGCGATACGCACTTGAATATTATGAAATTTTAATGCGTGTTTGTGAGATTCAAGGTAAATTGTAATTCGATCTACGTTGATGACCCGTTTATTTTATCAATTTTTGGCAGAAACTAATGTGAGAATGTATTTGATTTCTCTCATTCGATTTATTTTGGAGATTATATAGTCACTCTGGTTAGAGTAACTTACGTCGTTAGTGGATTAATAAGTTTTTATGATCGGAAAGTCACATAGTGTAAAGGTTTAGGAAAACTATAAAATATAATTATTTTATTGTGATATTGTGAGATTTGAGAAAAATTACCTTGATTTATATTTTGTTTTTGTATAATTAATATTTTGGAAACCAACAAAAATATTTATATTCATTCATTAATAGTGCATGAATTGATCTACTTTTAAAGACTCTCTTGTCATTGAAGATGTTTGTCATAGTTATACATTCATTTATATGTAGTCGTATATTATCATAAAATACATTTCGTATATATTAATAAGTAACCTATAGAAGCCAACCTCTTCTAAGTCATAAAAAGAAAAATTCAGTAGAGCCGTATGAAAATATGAAATAGACGTTAACTACACGAAGTATTTAAAATGTGCACTTTATGGAAAAAAGTAAATAAAAACCATATTGGACATAATAACTTTGGCCTCAATTTTGAGAAAAATCTTTCGCTCCTAAATAACAATCAATATCCATTAAAATCTGTCAATTCCAAATCTGCATTCGTCTTGTTCGTACCTGTATTTACTGTATAAACCATTATTGTAAAAAGATTATTATGTTATATATATTTTTAAATATCAAAATATTTTTTTTTAAATCCCAGTACTTTGTTAATTTACGAATAAGAATTTCCTCGATCGCATTAAGAAGAGGAAAAAAAAAACTCAGGAAAAAATTCGAACAAATCGTACCGCTATTCGAAAATCCAAGTTGAAAGAGAAAAGAAAAAAAAGTTAAAATGTTGTCTTTTTGTGTAGGTGTTAAAAATCGATTTGCAACTCCGACTCTATTGAGGCAGTTACAAATGAGCATTTTTACCACCTGATCTTTAAGTTCCCACAATTTTTCACCACTTTAAGCATCCCCGTGAAAAAGAAATTCTTCTGTCGTGAGACGTTAATAAGAACAAGAAAAAAAGTGAGTTCCAGGGTGGTTTATAAGAGTTGCCAAAGGACAATGGTTTCCAAACTAGCATAACTTTTTTTATTTTAAACAAACTACGTATAAACACGTCTACGTGTATGTGAGTTGAATAAATCGGGGGAGTTTTCCTACACATATTATTCGTACTCTTCAATTTTCATTTCTTTTTTCTGTTGTAATCTATATTCTAGTGGAAAGAAAACGAGGCCCCCGACTGATTCAACATTCACCTTTAAGAATGTATGACTGTCTTTCATTATAACAAATTGAAACAATTCATTACTGTACAATATAAGGATCATACTGTACAATATAAGCATGACACAGGAGCCTACTGTACAATATAAATATGACATAGGAGCCTACTGTACGATATAAACATGACAGATTAAACTTAAATAACTTTTTTTGTTATACACAATAAGTCAATAACAGATTCTCCAATGTGTAGAAGAAATGGTCATGCTCTAAAAATATATATAATATTGAAAACAAGGATATTATGGCTAAAAAAGTATTGAAAAAAAGGTAGGAAAACTTTGTATGTACTGAACAAGATCCACAGCAACAAAGTAACTATTTTGGGATGCAATGAATATTCTTTTTATCCAATAAGGTTTCCATTTCTTGAATGGTTGTTGGGATTAAAAAATAGCCTGAGAATAGAAGAAAGGCATGCTACAAGCAACCAGAATCATAACATATTTACTTGTAATATGTTAATACTCGTACGTTGTAATAAGTTTATTGAAAAATAAATTTAATTACATTTAACAATAAAAATTAAATTGAAATTAAATATTTAAGTAGTACAGTAGTTATTATCACTTCATACGCAGTGGCGTAAATTCATGTTTTACTCTGGAGGAGAGGGGGGGGGGGGAGGCAATTTTTTCCCATTAAAAATGCCCGTTTCGCCCTTCTCGCCACCATGGTTGGCGCGAAGATAATTTTGAAGAATTTCAGTGGCAAATTCATATTTTAGGTCACTTTACTAATATTATTTGAAATGAACCTGTAGTTTAAAAAAATCCATTTGTTATTGAAAAATTATATTATTCTGCATAAGTTCGGTATCATAATATATATATTCAAAATTTAATACCATCTTAAAGATAATATTTCTTTAATGATATTTCAAAATATGCTTACATTGTATAAAATTATTGAAAAAATAATTATCCTTATTAGTATAATAAAAAAAATCGCGTATATAAAAAACAATAACATGTAAAGTTCAGCTGTTTATATATCACTTGTATGGACGAAAATGCTAAAAAATAATCTCATAAATCTACGGATTTGTTATAATTTCAAGGAATTTTTTCATTTTTAAAAGATATATGCTTCAAGATTTTGACTATTTTGAGCAAGCTGAAAAAACATATTTTTCAGAGAAATTGATAATGGAAAATCACATTTTTTTTAATTATTTTCCTAAATATTATAGGGGACATATCCCCCCCCCCTCCGCGATTTACGCCCATACTTCATAGAGCATTTCGTTAAATTCAAGATAGTTGTAATAATCAGACACAATGAATTAAGGAACATACATATATTTTTAAATATTTGTAAATGTAAGTACCATGAAATTATTTAACTAGTGGAATATTGCACCATCCTGTAATATTTATTGTATAAAGAAAAAAAACGTATTATTATTTATTGACCCATAAATGTAATTAAGATAAAATTTCAAGCAGGGTATAGGAAGTGGGAAACAAGTAATAACGCGATGAAAAAAATACAATGATGATAGAAAAATACAAAAAGAAATCATTCTCATTGAAAAATAAATTAATTTGCTGAATCAAAGTGAAAAATTACTTCTTTTAAAAGAAAAATATTACTTCACTTTGTTGTTATTAAATACAATATGGCTTCTGGAATCATAATTTGATCAATCAATACCTAATAGATATCTGTTCTACAGTTACAAAATATGGGACATTTACTAACTTTATTTTTATTGTTGAAATGTCTCAGTTTACAAAATAAACATTTTATATCATTATTGTTAAATCTAAAATTGCCAGCATGCCAAATATTATATGTACAATTGTGAATAACAATATGTTATTACTGTAATCCATTGCACTATACCGATTTTCAAATTAAAACTGGTGGTACTGGTAACCCTTCGTTCGAGGCTTTACATATATACATTACATGTAAAAGTTTTATGAACGTAACTGTAGTTTTAAAGTGCATTTTACTATAGGCCTAAAGCTTGTCGTAAATTCAATGTAATGCCATCTCAATAATACAATGTACCAATTCCCAAATTTTCAACTATGTAATATACACGTAAATCTGTTTATTTACTGTAATGCTGCTTCACACATTATTGATTTTAATTAATGTAGTACGAGTATCATAGGAGCTGTTCCATGCACAAAAACGCGTTATTTTCTTTGTATACATTAATATAATTGAACGCTAACAATTAAAAAAAATCACTAAAGTTATAGTATAAAACGTCTAACACATCACGATTTTTTTTAAATATAATAATAATAAATAATAGTTTTACTAAAAATGTGATAAGCAATTTATTAAAGATTTACCTGCAGCTAAATTGACTTTTCTGATATTATAACATAATAGTAGTCTTCTTGGTATATATAACTCATACTATTTTTCTTACCTCCCAAAAATCACCGGTTGTGGAAATATTCACCTTAGAAAAGCCAAGAAAATAAGCTGTAAAGTAAGGTAACGGAGAAAACGTGGCCCAAAACAAGACAACTGCTGATATATGAATAATATGGTTAATTTGCATTATTTTTAAGTCAGTTTTCTACT
>JAQIWE010002203.1:0-13743 GCA_034698565.1 Campodea plusiochaeta | reverse complement strand
CATGTCTATTCCTTGGTGACTAAATACCCCAAACCTTTCAACTTAACAAATTAAGTCGCTATAGTTTCTATCTATATTAACATAAATATATATTTTAGTTTCATAAATGCCTTTTTATTCAACGAACTTAAAAGTTTATAATTATGTCATTGTGATCGCTATTAGAGAGCTTTCACGATCCACGTGCAGCATGGACAGGTTTCTCAAAGTTTTTGACCCCCTAATGGGCATCTTTGACCAACTACCTACTCCTCTTCAAAACCCACATGAACATCTGTGAAGAGCCCCTGCTTATCACTATTTTAGTTCAAAATTTTGTATCAACTCAGAATATTATTGTCGCAAATCTTCAAAAAAAAAAGGATCAAATTTTCTATTTTTGTTTTCTCATTTTTATTATTTTCTTCCATTTTTCGCTTTATCTTTTGATCACAATAGATTATTTTTAAAATTATAAAGTTAATTTGTCCACATGGACATTCTCTTTTTGCGGACACCTGTGGACACACTGTGACCTCCCCAGTATACTTTATACAAAATCTTACGGACCCAAACCGTTGAACCCATCAAGGGTGTTTCTGACACTCCAACAATTGATAATCCTTTGTTTTCTTTGATGAATTTGCGAATTGTATAGAAAATACACAATTTGAATCACCCAAACAAGTGGTCAACAATATGTTTAGCTGTCAAAATAGTTTGAAGACATAATCAATTTGGGTTGTCCGTAAGATGTTGGGAGCACTATATAGAGTGTCCACGTCGTAGAATTACGAACGCACTCTTATTCAAAAAACTTATTATAATTACTAATTCATCTTTTATATTTAAAATATTTCAAAACTGAATAATAAACTTGGTGATAATATACAAATGTTTCATTATTTTTAATCAAACTTCTGAAATTACTATTTTAACTTCACATCATATTTACATTATATATAATAACTCATGACGAATATTATCAACCAACTACAGGAATCATCTTTTGAAGATCAGACGTCCATTTTGTCGTTTTTATACGAATCTGTTTTTTCTGAAGCTTACGACGAATCTCAAGATGGAGAAATATTATGTCCCGAGTTTTATCCAATCATCGTGAAGCATTTAAAGTCCACATGTAAGTCTAGTGATAATATTTACTTAAAATTACTGAAGAGAGCAATTCAAAAGTCAACTAAGGAAACTAGAGAGCTGTTAATGAAAGCAGGAATATTTTCAGTTTTACAAATGTATCTTATTTCCAGCGATACTCAAATTATCACCGAAACGCTGATATCGTTACAGGCCATCGCAGTTGATTCAGTTCATGCAAAACACATGTTAAGAAGCGGCGTAATGGTATTAATTCTAAATATTCTAACCGATTTACCCGATGTGGAGGTAACGATTTTAATCTTGGACTTTCTGAAAGTTCTGAGCGATGGAGCTACTGCAGCAGAAAGGTATAATTATGATAATAGTATTACGTTTGTTCTTCCATGTTTATCGTTCTTTCCAAATGTAGTAAACCATTATGGTAAAAATGTCGAAATTCTGACCAGATTTTGTAATGTGATTTATAAGATTATCGTGAGCGATTATGTACCGATGCAGGCATTGTATGCTGTTAAAGACTGCGGTATTATTCCGATGTTTTCTGAGTTAATTGAAAATGAGGAAAAACAACTTTCGGCTGAAGTCATTCATCTGTTCTTGGTACTTTTTGGAACTGCATATCAACCGGATATTCTCGACGAAATACTGAAAACTCCAGCGTTGCAATATTTTTCCACTTACGCTCAAGAAAAACTGGATTATCAAATATTCAATTATCTCTGTAATGGTCTTAGAAATATTGTTTCCAACAGTACAACCGGGAAAAAACATTGTGCTTGCATCAGATACTATAATGAAACAGATTATTTATTTCGCTGAATACTGTGGATGTAAACTCCAAGATACATTATTGTGGATTTTATGTACATTGATCTACCAGTTGTCCAAGTTTGAAACCCAACGCTTGGCAGACGCAGGATGTTTTCGGGTATTTTGTAAAGCACTGTTATCGTCAAATAACCCGTACACATTGCAGTGCAGTTATTTCGGAGTAATGACGATTTTGAAATATTCAGATCCAGAGCACAACTATGTATCAGAAATGGAGCGCTTCGGTTTAGTCAAAAGATTAATAGAAATTTTGGAATTTCCAGGATTATTTTCCACGTATTACTATGAGAACATTTTGGATATGTATTTTCCCAAAGCTTGTCAGAGAATTGTTGAATTTAAGCATTTACTTCCTGCAGTTGATGATGAAAAAAATGAATTCGTTTTCAACGCTCCTATTGATCTTCCATATCGTATGTATTTTTGAAATCAATACAGAATAATTTTTTATATCTTGTATTTTTATTTTCAAGTTTTATTTTGCTACTCACGATCAATGTTTTAAAGTTGTGTCTAAGACATCATTTAATTTTTATGTTACAGATTTTTTAGTTTTCATTTATTATAGTGAAACTACAAAAAAATTACATATGCGTCTTTTTATTTATTGAGAGGACACATATCAGACATACAGTATTTCTCATCCAGCCTGGAAAATTAAAAATATCAGTTATAGCCACAAGCATTTCCGAATATAATATCGAAATAAACTATGAAAGAAAACGATGTAAATAATTTTACTTTATAAAGTCAACAGATAGATCGATAATTTCGGGATCACAGAGTGTAGTAGATGAAAACACAAAATTTGCAGCCTTCTTTGTATATATTAAAATTTATTGGCAACCAGTTTTGCTACACAGTAGCATTCTCAGGCCCAAACTAAAAACAAAATAAAAAGCAATCAGTACATAAAATAAGAAATAACTGTGGATCCTAATTGAATCTGTCATATATTTTGAGACAATAAACTTTTATTATTATTATTATTATTATTAAAACATAACCTATCACTCTTGAGAGCAGAATAGAATCTGAGAGGTTATGTTTTATTTTATGTACTGATTGCTTTTATTTTGTTTTTAGTTTGGGCCTGAGAATGCTACTGTGTAGCGAAACTGGTTGCCAATAAATTATAATATATACAAAGAAGGCTGCAAATTTTGTGTTTTCATCGAGTAGTTTCTTACTGACACCTGGAATCATTATATTAGTATAACAAAAAAACTTAATAGTTATCTCGAACTAGTCGGTATCTCCTGCCGTTGTTAGATGTATTTTTTTCTAAGTACACACAAAGTACAGTGTTATACAACGATTCGCACACCTAAAATTCTATTGTTAATAAAAGGTGTTCCAATCCTCGTTTTATACAGTGATTGGACAAAGTATACATCATTCTATAAATGACAGAGGAGATATCAGGATCGAATTCGAACTGTACTTTGAAATTTCGACTAATCGAGACTGGGAAATATTAATAACATTCCCATTTCTGTAATATTTCGAGACACATTGAAACTGACAACAAAGCTGAAAATTTAACTGCGTAAGGTAAAAATGCAGATCTGAAACCGCATACATCTTTGTAACCCTGTATTTATTCGGGGCGCTTAGTTAAACAGAACCACTATCTTCATTGGTCATTAGGTGTAACAGAATGATGGTAAACAATCTAACCTTTGAATGTAAAATAAAAATAAATTAACCAGAAGTATATACTCTACCAAGTTTCTCGTCTTCCTCGTTTTTGCATGAGTAGATTAACAATCCCCCAATCATCTTACGACCCTCATTTGTCGTAATCATTTGTGAATAGTTATCTCTAAAGCAAACATATAACTTTCCTTGCGAACTTCCCCCTCCTTTGATAAGGAAACATTAGGCTCCATGCCCATACAAGTTGTAAAAATGTATTCGAAGCAGAGTATTCCGGATGAAAAGGTGTATTTCAAGTGAATGGAGGTAATTACAGGCTCAGAGGGGTGGATTACCTCACTTGTTTATTTCGCTGGGGGAACTTAAACTACACGTTTACATGGTATTCAGGAGACCTCGTTTATTATTTAATTTGTGAATGGGAAGGAGCGTGTTTATAATGAAAGGTTTTGAAATGAAATTTTGATCTCCATGTATTATAAGGTGACGGAGAAAGATTGATCTAAATTATCATTCAAATAATGAGTGAATACGGTTAATAATTTAGAGAAGGCAAAGGGGGACAATATACAACGTTAATATTAAGATGGTTTTACCTCTAGCGGTCGATACAACAATAAATCCACAAATAAAAATTTGGGCAGATGTGGGAATCGAACCCGACGCCTCTCGCTTTCCGGGCGAGCGCCTTAGCCACTTGGCCAACCTGCCACACCATTAATAATCATGCTTTAAAGTTGTATCTAAGCCACAATACAAACCATCTTAATATTAACGTGTGAATACGGTTATACTATATCTATCGATGTTATAGAGTTTTGGATGATCTATGCTATATAAACAGTGAATTCAAGTTTAGGGAAAAGTTGATCCTTTATTTAGATTGCGTTTTATTCCCATAATTAATTCTTTAAAATTCTAAGTTTGAGAGCTTATTGCGATTCCGACACTTTATAACGAACTGCTCAACAGGCAATTTAAAACTACTACCAAATAAGTTAAAATAATGTGAATGGTCAAACTAATGTGTATTGTACACATAAAAATTGCGTCGTACCAATTTTGACTGGATTATTGAACTTGAAAGATCAAAATTCTGTGTTTTCTCTAAATTTGTCTGAAATTTGTAATAATGTATTTTACCTGTAATCATGTGCTGAATATTGTATTGTCAGGACGTACTGCACTTGAACAACAGATTTGAATAGATCTCTCGCTGGCAACGGATTACTATACAACGGAATCATCTAAGCAGAATAGTTTGTTACAGTACTTCATTATTTTCCATAGGTGAGATTCCACACGAATCACCATATACAATTTCTATCAGAACATCATGCTACAAGCTGGGTACTGTAAAACTTGCGATAACTGCTAGACAGGTTTAAATAAATGAGCTGTAGTATTTACTCATAACAGCGACGATACTTACTTAAAACTATCAGATGAATATCAGACAATGAGTAAAATTAATAATGAAAGTACGAAATAACATTCTTATAAGTATTTCCATTTTTGAAAATAGCAGTTGCTTATTACTTCAATAAAACATCAAGAATTATATGTACAGTCTTCATTTTTATCTGCAATTTTGAAACAATCTTATTTTTTTATTTAAAATAATCTCTAATATGAATATTATGCCAACTAAAAGAAAATCCTTTCTTCTGTTTATCATAAAGTCCTTCTGATTTGAATATGGAACACACCTTTTACTCGTAAAAATATAACCTTTATATTCGAATTTGTAAGTTGTAATTCTCATGATATAATTTCCATAAAGGCCTCTTGACCCAGCATAATCAATGGAAATCAGCATAAATATGAATTTCAAAACAGAGAATGTTACAGAATTCACTGTTTACAATCTACAGATTTTGGAGTGAAGGCGTGAGTTGAATTAGTGCAGAGGAAGGTGTCATAATCATAGTTCATGATGAATTTTTCTTCTTCTTCCATTTTCCATGTAACCACGGGTTGGAATCATTTATGTAAAAGTGTTCTCCAGTTCTTCCTGTCCATCCACTATTCTTCTTCTAACACAGTTCTCGGCTCTAACCCTTTGCTTTGTATACTGTATCTTGTTTAATCATATCTTCCCATCTTCCCATCATGTACAAGTTATTCGTATCTTGGTTGTATTTTGGGAATAAGAAGAGTTTAAAATTGGTGTCATTACTTTTCATGATTCATAATGTAACGAAGACCCAACGTTTTGTTGAAAAGGGGTTGGTTAATATCAATATTATTTTAATTATCTACTTTGTGATTTTTTTAGAATTATGATATTATGATCACATATCATACGATTCTAGCGCTGGAATAATCGTTACTGATTTTTAATTTTAACACAGCAAGTAAAAATAAGAGTATGCAGATTATTTTAGTATAAGCATAATTACAAAGGCTGTAACTATGCAATGTAACTCAATTTCCTACAATACAGATTGTCATAATGAAATGATCACATAACTATTTTTTGCTAATAAAATGGAATGACATTCTAATGTTACAGATAATAAATTTCATAAGGTTACACTCCATACAAGTGGCATTTTCTAAGTCAAAGTATGAAACTAATGGTAGTTAACTTCGCTTGACCCAATCACTTAAACAGGATTAGCACAGTGGATATCCTAAACTTCCATTGAGAAATGTCTTTTTGTTATGTACAAAAGTTGCACATTTCTTAGATAAATTATGTGACATTTTAACTCCAAGCAAATTATTTTTTGAAGTGTCAAATACAGTATAGAGTTCCTGTTTCCTTGTACTAGTTAAGCCATCAATTAAGACGTGGGGAGCACAAGTAAATGAATATCTCTCCCATTGTCTTTGTAACGTACAACATGATCTCCTAAATGCGACTTGTCCTTATCAGGTAGTGTACTCGTCTAATCTCGAAACCATTGCAATTTGTTCTCTGCTTTCACAGTAGAGAGGGTAGAAAGTAAATGAAGTGCAATTGATAATGGGAAAGACTAAATTCAAATAATTAATTACCTCTTATACGGACGTTTAGCAGAGATTTATGCTTTCAAAGTTGCTTCATGAGTGAAAGAAAATTCCTTCTTGATCATGCTTTCCCTTTACGATTCTGCTATATTTGTCATTAGCGATAATTATTGTCATTGACAGCTTAGGGGAAGAGAGAAGAGAGGAGAATAAAGTGGATAAAATATTTCGCAGTAATCATTTTATTATCAAATAAGTACATAGCCTTCTCAAACTGGAATATTATAGTAGCATATAAGTTATAATATATATTCTTTTCCTATTCCATCAGCTATTTTGTTTTAGTTATGAAGATGTTTTCTGGTGTTCCATACTTTCTATAGGAGAATGAGCAATTTTACTGTTAATATAGCAATGATTTATTATTACCGCCCTCTCAAACTGGAATATTTTAGTAGCTTATAAGTTACAATATATATTCGTTTCTATTCCAACAGTTAAAATTAGAAAAATTGAATTTTGTTTTAGTGAGGGAGACGGTTTCTGGTGTTTCATACTTCCTATAGGAGAATGAGCAATTTTATTGTTAATAGCCGCAAGTACAAGTACATTTCACTTTGTTTTATATTGTTACGATTTACGACATTTTGTTATAGAATAATTAATTAGCAGGTATAAGATGAACAGTCTCATAAAGAAAACCATGTTTATAAAAGTATGATTTCAAATACCTCATTTCATAAGAGATAGATCAAATTCAAATTCATTAGGAAACTCAGCATCAGCATATTCAGGGAATATTATTCTGCAATATTAACAGCTTGAAGTAATTTCAGATCAGTCACTGTAACTATAAAAAACTTTTAGAAAAGTTCAGGATGCAAATTCAATGGGTGAGGGATGTGGAATTAGCAATTTCTTCACTTCTCATAATTTCCTTCGTAAGACCACATAATTATATATAGGGGTTACTAAAGTATATGAAGTGGATATAATCAGCAGTATACAAACAACAGGAGGGTAATAAATAACATACCCAGGTATAGTTGTTTAAATGATGTTGTTTAAATACAAATCACAACGAATTGAAAGAAGTTACAATTTCTTTAAATATAATATTTTGAAAGTGGAGAGCAGCAATATCGACAGTATCGTAGATGCTGAAATTTGATTTATGTAATAATTGATTTAGAATAATCATGCAACTGGATTCAACGGCAGAACGTACGAGGGCACTGAAAAGGCAAGTGTGACCTTAGTCTGGTATCAGGAATTTTAAAATTGTATACAACTTAATCGTATAATAACCCATGGTATTTCGGAGGAGAGTACTTGTTTGCTACGACTGGATGTACATGCGTTAGCGAAATCACAGAGCAGACAATCACTGTTCGTATCATATATGCCAATTCTGGAAACGTGCCATCAATGACAGTAAGGGACCTTTGCAAGTTGAAAATCGTATACAGATATGCCCTTTGGTTTACCTTCAATCTGAAACTTCAACTGTTCGCATTTTCACATTGTATAAATGGTTCTTTGTTATTGTTCGTGTAAATAATAATGCTTTGGTAGAATGTGTGAATGGAAATAAACCTTCTGGTTCATCGAACTCAGAAAGATGTTTTCCAATCACGCATAATAACATTTACCATTACTGTTATGGAAACTACAGTAACAATATCAATGCACACAACTATTATTTCCATTCCTAACATATAAAGTATCTGTAATATTCTTATATGCTTCAATACATCATTACTCTCGTGGGTCACCTTCCAATTGAAACAAAAAGAAATTATTTTTATTTTCATCTCTTTTTTGCAACTGAGAAAAAAAGCAGAGAGGAGCTAGAACCGAAATGAGAAAACATCGAAATGACTTTGTCTGTTTACATGTCTTTCAACTGCACTCGAGGGCATAATTTCTTTTTACGTACGATGAAGACATGATGTTTGCTTCCGTCCAAATCGAAGGACTGCAGGCCATAATATGAAGTTGACGTCGTTAGGAGGTAGAAAATGGATAGTCGGAAGAGCATTGATCTCGGTGGGGTTAGGAGAGACGCCATTTAAGAAGTTTACTTTATTGTCCCTTATATACCACAGTCATAGAGTTGATGAATCCTTTGTAAATGGAAGAATCGTAGAGAGAGCTTAAATATTAGGTAACCGAAATTTATATATACAATGGGAGGAAATTCTTAGAAAAGTTTCACGGGTACTGGAAAATTATTTTCTTAGTTTCCCAGCAGGAATTTAATTTTTCTCTAAAACTAGAAAATAATTCAAATCTTTTGATAAAGATATTTTTAATACTATCAGAATAATATCCTGCACGTAAAATTTTAATATCATAGTTTTTAAGATATGAAAGCTAAACTGAAACAACAGCAACTAAATAATAATGAAAGAATTGATTGAATAATTTATCAGTAAATCAAAATGATGTGCTTCACTTTCATAATATATAAAAATCTATGTGCTTTCTAAAAATTACATTAACATAATTATATCTTAATTTAATAAACTCATCCTTGCAGCATAAAATAAAGTCAAATCTACCAGTCCTCAGAGAATAGGTATAGATCAACATTCTACAAACATTTTAAATTAATTAGGTAATTTTAACCTTTTTCTATAGAATGGTAGAAATTCCTGACATTTTCTTTAGACAGAGTCATAAAATACTTTTTAGAACAAAGCTAAAAAAAAGTTCCAATCTTCGGAAAAGGTCAATTAACTTATACTTCATACTGTTATTACAAATAATAACGACATTTCCGGAAATATTCAGATGACAAAAAAGATCAACTTATATTCCAATTCTGAAAGTGTATAGTGACCTCTTACGTCATTCCTCCCATCAACATATGTCAGGAATCTCAGGATTGTTATATTCCCTTCAATCTAATCCTAACTTACTTACAAACCAAAAAAATCTGATCTGCCATTCCTCAATCCTCCAAGTGTCTGGTTCCTCAATGACAGAATGCAAGAGGTGAATGGCTCCCCACCTCATTCATAGGGTAGACACAATTTACGAAGTTAAGAAACCTGTATTATTGTAATAGGTGTGTGGTAGTTTTTCTGTTTGCCATAAATAAAATGTTTTTGAAATGTCGAAGTATTTCAACAATATCGACGAGTGTTTTAGATTTTAAAAATAATTTATTAAAATATTAATCGTGAAAATATAATCATTAAAAAATTAGTTTTCACGTGATCGAAATCTGTAATAAGAAAGCTTTCTTTGTTGTACCGTATTTGTTAAATTTATTTAGATAGTATCACGTTTATAATATGCTGCACGTCGAATCAATTATTAATTATGGCAACAGAAAATTAAGCATTTGAGAAGAAGTTATGTGAGAAGTGACTTCAAAAACGAAAGTAAGTTCTGTAGTAAATCGAAAGTAAATTCTGAGTAATAAGTATCCTGAAATGTTTTCTTTACCATAAAATATTTTTTATATTACCTGCCATGCGGAGCATAAAACTTCATAAAATTATTAACACATCTCCTATTGTTCAGTTTCGATACTAATTTTCTTTCAAAATATATAATAAAAAAATAGAATTGATACTCTTGGAATATTTTTTGCAGTTGAACACCTCAGAATAAGGTACATCTACAAACAGATAAACATAAATATAATCTTTTAAATCTAAGGAATGCTGTCGAAGAAAATTACCACGATCCTTTCTCATATCTGTGGCATCCCTGCCCTTCTCCCTCTCTCTCCTCCCTCGAGAGATGTGTGGCTTAATTGTTGCCATAGGAACCGAAGTTCACGTCATCAATTTGCCAGGTTTCAAGACAGGAGCAAACGAAAGGATACCTTCAAAACAACAAGAGACATGAGCACAATTCATATATTTTTATTAATATTATTATTGAGGTTCCAGATATTTATCACAAAAAAATGTTCTGTCTTGGAGAGCTTCAAGGTTTAACTGCAACTGAATTGAGTTTTCTTATTTAATCACAAAAGCAATATTTTTAGTATAAATAATTGAAATTATTTTTCTTACCAAAAAAAATCGCAGGTAGCGGAGATAAAATGGTTATTCTGCCTATGAGTCAATTTGGATTCTGTTTTATAGATGCATTCTGATATAGCTGCATGATTTGTCTGGTTTCTTGAACGATTTTGTCAAAAAAATGTTAAACTTTTTTTAAAAAGCTCTTTAATAATGGAAAGTACAAGAAAACCACTGAAAATTGGAAATTCATTATCTGCTGGTAATCCTTTAATCTTATTTTTAAGAAAATTAATTTAAAAGCTTCCTGTTATAATGTCAAACATTGAATGACCGACAAAATTTACATAATTTGTCAGATGCAAGATCTGAACATTTTTATACTTTATGTACAGATGAAATTTATTTTCATCACAAACTTGTTGTATAAAATATTTTGCGATTAGGAAAGGGCTCTAATTATGCTTGGTTATGTTGTATTCTCATTAAAACAAGTAATTAAAAAATATTTTCCATTTTGTTATATCGAAAGATATACAGTAAGTTCTTTAATTTAGTGAAGAATATCAGATATAGTTATCAGCAGTGACATGATATGAAGGTTAAAGGAGTATTTTTTTTTCAGCGGGAAGCCATCTTTCCCAACACAGCTTATCTGTCTCTAGGGAAAGCGAGTACAATAGATTACAAAGAAAGTAAAACGGGATATGTGTGTTGAAAAAAAAAGGTTTAATAGGAAATTGCAACATTATAAGAATTTCAGTAATGTCGGGGATAAACTACATATTACGCACAAATAAACTTAAACGATCTTTCAAAATTTATCAGGAAGTAAATAAATTGAGATTTTTCAAAGTGATACTTGCACATCTCTTGGGCGTACCTTGATGTACTCATAAAATTTACAATGCGTTTCTCTTTAAATCTGCCGATTAACGTCACAATACGGAGTTGCCTTCAGTGGAATTCACAGCAAGTAAGAAAAACGTTAAGTAATAGAATACAAGCAGAGAGGATGAAATAATCAACAATTTATGCACAGGATTACAACAGCACTTTTGTTGAGTGGTGTTATAATTAATACATAAATACCGTACTTTAGTTCATTTGTAATGTTCTTGATATCATATATTTGTCACTCCTGCTATTATTGCAGTAAAGTAATGAAGTTTATTATTAGATTTTTACATAAGTAAATAGTATTATACTGTAATAGTGATAGGTAAGATAAAACGGCACGGTGTAAAGCAGTGCCGTAAATAGCGGCGGTGCAAGCGACCCCGAAGTCCAGAGGGCCTCAATCCAGAGTTATCTGAAGTTTTATTTTTATTTCACTAAAATGATGTTCAAGAAAAATTAGAAAATGACAATAAAAATCACTTCTTACAGTCATATCAACTGATATAAAAAGGATATGACCGAATGGGGTCCCCGCGGTGGTCCCTAACTCCCTTGTTTTATGAATACAAATAAACTGGTGTAACATTGGAAAGTTGTGGATTTTATACAATAATAAATACATAAGCAATATTATCTTAAAATGCTATAACTCTAAACAGGTTAAAAACATTAAAATATAACTTACTGGAATATGCTCGTGCGGAGATTAAGTGACGTAGTCATGTTTAAGATATTTCTTGGGTCTGGCCACTTATAAGAAACAAACTAATTACCTTCAGGACGGAAACCTTTATTAATAAAAAGGCTTTATCAATTGTACAATAAAAGTTTGAAAATATTCACAAAATACAAGATTTTGCCTGACCCTTGTATATTCTTATATATGATATTTTCCATAGAACTAAATGAAGAAAATTGAAAGGTTGTGATTTAAATGATTTATGGTAATAAATTGATAATTACAGATTATTACCTTAAATATAAGTTACAAAGTTCTCATAATTACAATTTATTGGAACAGGTTTTCCAATCTCTTGTACATACAGGCAATCAAAGGCTGATTTAATATTCTGTATCAGTAAAGGAAACACAGAATATTACAGATGTGTTCATATCAAATAGCATTCTATGCATTCTATGCATTGTATCATTACTATTATTTCTTTCGAGCTAACAGTCTATATTGTCAAAATAAGTTTGAAGCTTTAAATATATTTCTTTGATTTAAAACCTTCTTATAGCGAATAACGTAAAAGAAATGTAAATGAAAATATTGGGCGTAATAACTATTTTTTTTTATCTGGATGTATTCTACGGTTTTGGAATATGTAGAATTTTGTTGTATGGAAAAACTGTTACAATCTCTAAAATTTGGTTAAAATTCTCTATGTAGTTCAGAAGAAAATCGATGAAGATGAAAATTCTAAATTTGAAATCTTGGTTTGACTTAAATTCCATTACTTTGGGGCTGTAAACTTTAGATCCTGAAAATTTGGTTAAAATCGAATATGCGTTTCAGGATATTTGAAGATGATCATTCAATATGTCTGTTTTTCTTGGTCAAGGATAAAAAGAGAAGGAAATTTTACAGAATTTCTGCATTCTTAAAAAATATGATCTAATTTTATTGGAAAAGTTTTGTGAAATCTGTCCTTTGAATTTGTGCCTCCTTTTTGTAACTTTATTTGTATGTTATACTTCCCTTTCTCGACATATTGTTTTTTGAAAATGCTTGTATGATAATATAGCAAACAAAACGTCAATCCAGTATTTTATTGTGTTTTGAAGTGGTCTAATCTATAATTTTGAAGATGAATTATTAGTTGTTTTGTTATTACACATTGGTTGTTCCGTAATTACGTTTGTCAAAGTTCCCTATTTTTTTAACCAATTGTTTTTTATGGATACAGACGAACTGGTAGAATAATATGAGAAATTGAAACTATATAATAATACATTAATAACCCTGTATATTGCTAGTGATTTTGATAATTATATATTTTTCCTTTATATGATCATACGAGTAACAAACCGAACCTAAAAAAGGACAAGAAAAATATTTAAACATCCAAAAAATTTCTATGTTTATGTGTTTGTTGTTTGCGAAACATTTTAAATGATATAGATGGTAAAATTGTTACTATCAAATAAATATGAATGAATGAATATGGTTTTATTGAAGCCCTTGCCTTATCTATAACCTTTACAGCAGGTTAGATAAGTCTTCTATTCAAATTTGATTGTTCTACGACTGGTGAATCCATAAATGAAACAAAATCTTTGTCAATATTTCAGCGAAGATCCTTCACTTTTATCA
>JAQIWE010002202.1:0-13749 GCA_034698565.1 Campodea plusiochaeta | reverse complement strand
CTAAAGGGAAGGACTATATACTCTAGAGAACTGCCAATAACCCATCAATTTAAATGTTAATATTTAGAGAAGGCAAAAGGGGAAAATATACAATGTTAAAGGAAAATATACAAAGGCAAATGGGGAAAATATACAATGTTTTCCCCCCTTTGCCTTCTCTAAATATTATACATAGTACAATATAAAGTATTTAAAAGTACCTCCTGCAAGGCAAAGCACACAAGCCACAACATTTCTCCATTCCTTGTAAATTCTTCTCTGCTTCTTTCATATCTGCATTGATTTGATCCATTCCTTCCTCGATTCGATCCAGTTGTTCTACAGTAAGATAAACATATAAGTATACAAAATTAACAAACAATAATACTATATTATATTATTTATTCGAAAGAAATATAATTTTATATACTAATATATTTTATGCTATTAAACTAAATAATTCAAAGAAATTATGTTTCTTTCATTCCATATAAACTTAAATGTGAGACTACTAAATTGCATGCTGCTTCCATGTTTCCCTTTGGAAATTTTAGTATTCTAGTAATTCTACATTATGAATCATAAGTCAGGCCTATATTACTATAACAATTATTATAAGTTATAAATAACTACTTATGCATATCATATTAGCGTATCCATACCAGCTACCATTAAGAAAACATTCTCGTTAATTCCACAACTGTAATCGTTTAGAAATTGTACTAAAATGACTATATAACATGAATTTAAATAACAGATTTAAAATAATGCAACGTGTGTCGGTGTATGAGTGTCCGAGAGAGCATAATGCATGAATAGACTATATCAGTTATCTGATTTTGTCTTGCCATCATAGACCCGCATAAACCTCAGTTCTGTCAGCTTTACCTTTGGTCGAAAATTGGGCCAGTAGTTCAAGTTCAACTATTTTTATTATTCTTAAAGTATTAGGTCGTCGACCCATGATACAAAATCAATATAATATTTACAGGTTAAAACAAAAATAACACAAAATAAGGAAAATTAGGAATCAAGCCTCCATTGTGTAAGTAATACATTAAATGAGGGTGTTAAAATATTAATAACATGATATTAATGAAGCAAGAACATCTGATTATTATTTTCGTATAATGATTCGTACTAAATGCGATAATTTTACGTACGTTATATTTAGGTATTTCCGTATAAAATATTGATAAAATATTTTGTGACTGAATCCATTCTCGACCCTTTGTCTAATTCCGAGAAGTACTGATAATAATAATAAATGACTTTACTGATCAGCGAAGTTAGGCATACTGTAAATTACCTTTCTTCCACTTAATTGCATGGATTTTAAATGTGTAACATTTCTTCATACAATTTTTTGATCAACCCCAAGATCAAAGACGATCTATCCTCCACCCTCCAAAATTAGCAAGCTGCAATTTATTATACGTGAACTCATGATACAAAATTCTACACGTATATAATATTATAAAATGTTTTATATATAAATAATATGTAATCTTGTATGTTGTGTTTGAGTGCTACGATGGATACACTAATGACTAAATTTCATACTACGATGTCAAAAAATTAAATAGTGCAAATATAAATGACGAACGACAGAACATTATCATCTTCAAAAAATACCATTCCTAACAGAATAAATCCATACGAAACTAAATTTAGTACAAATCAAATAACAATTGAATTTCAATAACCAAACATATTTTCTAAGTAACCAATATCATAAATATACTATTAAATTAATACACTCATTGTATAGATAACAATAATACATCGAAACAACATCAATTAGCACAGAGAGAGCAGATATAGAAATACTACAGCAACATTGGAAGCAAGATATAGAATTCTGATTTATTTTACTGTCTTATTCATCAGTTAAATGGATTGGACAGCCAATTTTGCTACTTTTTGAGTTCTGTTAATAGTATTTTTTATTAATTAAAAAAAAAAAAAGAGAATGAACAAAATCTGTCCAGCCATTTTGGAGATACGCCCACCTGAAGTTCACATATACAACTCTCTGAGTTACCTGTGAACCCCATTTCCAAAAAATTTCGGAGCTTACAACTTGTGAGTCGGAATTTAGTTATTCTTTTTTTAAGTCATAAAATCAATTGCTTTATTTAATAAAACCTATTTGGTTATTGTGAAGCTATTAGATTCTGAGATACAAAAATTCTATTCACAGCAGGTAACTCATCTCAAGCTGTTTACAATCGCCATATCTCATAAACGGAAAATGGCAGGATGATAATTTTGCACCAACAATAATATAAAAAATAGTATTACCAGTACAATGAAATGAAAAAAAATCTATTTGGCTGTCCAGTCCCTTTAATATTATAGTATATTTTGAATATTTCCACTTACCGCCCTGATGATCGAGAGTTTGAAGCGTTTTGGCGCCCGAATCTTGGGCCTAGGAAGGGGGAAAGAACAAATTACACAAATAATAAAGGAAAAGAATTAGAAAAAATAAATAAAAATTTTATACGTTATAGTATATAGTCCATGCAAAAGTGATAGTTCGGGTAAAGCTGCAAAAAATGTTGACTGAAGAAGACGCACGAGTTTACAACACATTAGGAACATCAATTTTATTAAGTTGAATTTTAAATTTTATATTTAAATTACTTACCACCCTGGTCATCTAAAGCAACCAGGGTCCTGATACCAGCCTCCTTACTCTTTAGGAAAGCACAGAAATAGAAAGAAAATGGCGGATTAGAGTTCAATTATTATACAGTAGAATGTCAGTTTAATTTTCTCCCTGAGAGATCAAGATTCCGGAAGATGTGTAATGCATTCATAATGGCTCTGTAATTTTCCTTTGTTTTTGACTAATAATATATTAAAGAACATACCATGCAATATGAAAAAGTTATGTGTTTAGGATAAATAAATATATTTTGTAGTTTAAATATCATAATTATTTTCTAATTACGTAACAAAGTAGAAAAAGTACAACTTTTACGAAGAAAAAAAACGGAACATATAACGACGTCATAAACAAAACTATCAGTACTAATTTTTAATAACAAAAATCACATTATGTTTTACTATGTCATTTAACATAAAACTCACTGATAAATAGTGAAACAAAACTATAGTATATTTTCAACAAAGGTACATTCTATATGATAAAGTCTTCAATAACAACTTGAGTGAAATAATCTCCCTAAGTTATTTGAGTATTAATTCTACGTTCTAAAGCAGTAGCAAATATACATTCCGCTACAAGAGATCTCATATATATATTTCTTTCCTTGTGAAAGTATAAGAGGAAGTTCCATTGAATGAAAGTGATGTGTAGACTTCAGAAACAATTCTCAACAAGCAATTCCTACTCATCGATTTAAGTTCACTTTTTTCTCTGCCCCTTCGAGAGAATAGATATCGGTTTCGATCAAAAGAAAGGGTGTGACCATTAAAGTTTTTATAGTTTCAGCAGAAGGATTATTTTTAGGTTCCAAATCTTCCAATTTTTTAAAAGAAATTCATCATTTTCAGAGTTCATATCATTTTCATTCTAAATAGATGTCATGTTATCTCTGGGAAATATATCACTTTTTCTAGCAGAACCAAAAAGTAAGATATTATAGTGCGTAGGATTATAATATATCAATCCAGCATTCATTCAACTTTTACTTTCTAGAAAATTGGTATTTTCTTAGAAAACACATATAAAAATAAACTTTGCCTTTCTTTTGAATTCATACGAGAAAACGGAGGAAAATATAGATGGTAATATCTAAGTAAACAAACATAAAATACATTTTTACTCACATTTTCACATATAAATGATCCAAAAACGAGGAGTATAGGAAACCATTTATAACTTTTTCAAAAGCATTCTACAAAGGTCAAACTCCTGTTTCGTTAATATAATTGTTTAATACGTGTGTTAAAACGGTGAATAAAGTTACTAACTTTTTTATTGAAAGTGTAAAGTATTATAGATAATTATTTACATACCTCTTCACATAACTGTATCATTCGCCTGGTACTGTCGAGGCTCTGAAAAGAAAGAAAGAGAAAAAATAAGCACTTTTCGTCAACATTTTCAAGATATTAACAATAATAATACATTATATGTATTGCATAGCCATTTAATTACGTAAACGTCAAAATAGTAAATATTTTCTTACTATTATAATTACGTGTATTTTACATCACGACTTTCAAATATGGATGGAATGAATTATACTTTACGCAAAAAAAGTCGATAATATTTGTTCTTGGGAAAAGAGGGTGCTTATATCAAAATATACACAGTGAACT
Source organism: Campodea plusiochaeta (assembly GCA_034698565.1). NCBI lineage: Eukaryota > Metazoa > Arthropoda > Diplura > Rhabdura > Campodeidae > Campodea > Campodea plusiochaeta. The sequence goes on along the minus strand of JAQIWE010002202.1, from coordinate 9,474 downwards.
GAATATTAAATCTACAAGTTCTATACTGCAGTTTTTTTCTACACCATAATAAATTATTGAAAACTCAAAACCAGATATTAAAATGTTGAATCTATAGCGAGGAAAGATATCTCAAATAAAAGCTGTTGTATATTTCCCAAGAATACGTGTTTCATTTCAACATGTTACCAATGCCACATACAGTTCTTCTAATGCTATTGCGGTTTTGTATAGTTTCAACAGGTATGCAGTATGAGAAATATTATACACCTATGCTTGTTTAGGAGATTTTTTGTAACTGCAGTTCTGAATCTAAAAATCTTTTTAATATTTTCTTTAAATATACGCGTAGTTCAACACCTATAACTTATACGTGTTGAACTATTTTTTTCGCTGTTATAGGCTATAGCAGTTATTTTATATACAAATCAGTTCTTTAGTATCTCACACGACTTATCTCACATTATATAAACTACATATTATGCTCAATCTATTTCAAGATCTCAATAGCAGCAGATAATCGATTTATATATTATTTATGAAATATTCGAGAAGGTAAATATTAAAAAAAATCTTAAAAGATAAATATTATGGAAATGTTACTTGAAAAACATCCGAAATTGAAGCTTCGCCTTTTTATTATCAACTGTATTACAATAACGTACATAAAATAAAAAAAAATTGATTGAAAACCGCAAACTCTGAGAAAATAACATACAACACGTTTTATTAAAATTATATAAAAATATGCTAATTTTACGAATTTTTTTATTAAAATATGACACCTTATATTAAATTTTTATGAGAATATGACACATATACTGCGGTGAATATAAAGAAAAACTACTCGGAGTGTTTTCACCGGGCAGAATACTTTCTAAAGATATAACCAAATGACAGGAATGGTCACGAACACAAAATAATAACTTAATTAATACTAACATCTTCTTGTGGTTTTTCCTATTAATATTTCTGTGAAATTGTTCTCTTATAGAAAATTAATATTTGTCTCTTATAAATCCTTATATTGAGAAATGAGTGGGCGAAATTGAAGATAAGTTGCCATGGTTATAAAATATCAAACTCATCTTAGTAATACATTTCCTCACGTACTTTCAGTATATGGAAAAAAGATTACGGAAGGACAATTTAAGCAGAAATCTTTCTGGTTTAATGGTATTTTGAATTTCTTAGAAATCTATTAAGATTGATAATATATAAACTGCATAAATTATAATCATTGCATTTAACATTAAATATGTAAATTCGTTAATATGTTATGACATAAATAATAATAATGTACAATATTTTTGACATCACAATGATCATCTTTCTTACTTTTCAAGCTAAGGCATATTTAACATACGACTCAGCTGTTATAGACTGTTGGATATAAAAATACGAACGAAGTAATATGAGTAAAATTAAAACTTTGAAACATAACCTATATCAATTTTGCAGATAACTTTACAGATTTAAAGGCCCATTATTTTTCACCCCCTTTCCAACACAGATTAAAGCTACTTTGAGAATCGAGTACAATTATAGAGAACAAAGAAAGTGAAACGGGACTTGTGTGTTGGAAAATGAAACGTCATGCTGATAAATATTACAGATTTAACTTCATTCTGTTCAACTATTTTTCCGATCATTTTCTATACTAGTACCAATTATCAATTTCAAGCATACAAATAAATAATAGTTAATATAGCCTGTACATCACTAGTTACACAATGTTTTAATGCATATAGAATTACAGTGCGGTTAAAATGTTGAAAGTATATAATTATTTGGTATACGGGTTAGCCTATTTTGATACGCAGCAAGCAAGCATCAGAGCATTTTAGAGATTACCGTTAATTGAATGGATGAATGAAAAAGGAAGCTGGTATGTACACAGAAAGGGTTGTGAATAACATATATCTACAGCATGGTGCTATTCATGACGAAAATGATAAACTTCAACAATCCAGAATGTTCTTGCTTATACTCAAAATATAAAATAATAACGCCTCAGCAATACGACTTTTTAAGTGCTAAATAAAAAAATTTGCAACGGTTACAAAAGCTTTTCATGATTTAAAATTGACATAAAATATGGAATATTGTACAATTAGTTAATCGATCTAAACCAATATACTCAAAATAGTTAATAAAAGATGGAGGTTGGTAGAATAGTAGAAAACTCTCATGCCTTTAATGTAACTTATAATAACCACTTCATCAATAAAAAAGGAGATCAATCAAGGTTTGAACATTAGAAGATGTGCTTTCCCGAAATTCCGTTATTAATCAAGTAAGTAATATTTATATTCTCTTCAAACAGATGCATTGCAGATTCACGGAGACATGGTCTTCTTTATTTTTAAGTACTCATTGAAGGTGCAAATAATGCAATAAACATTTGAAAAAACTCAGACAAGAGTTTAAAATTATGCAACTGGAAAATGTAATTACATTTTATAATAGCATATAATCCAGGATCCAGGTAAACGGGACAGTTTTCAGAATGGAAACAATGTCATTAATTTAAGTTTTTTTTTACTAAGAATAAGATTAGGTATGTATAATTTTCGGTTGAGGTGAACGAAAAGGATTGGGCCCATTCGAATAAGTAAATTTGAGATTTGAAAATTAATTGTGGATTGCAGATAATAAGAATTAACTTCGTATAGATGGACAACATTATAACAGTAAAAAAATAAAAGTCGATCCATTTTGGGTATGTGAAAATCAGAATCAGATATTTTGGACATAATATGCAGCAGAGTTGCCATCTCCATGTAGTCATGAAGTAAAACATTCAATTTTATTATTTTTTATGCATACTGAACACGACATTCATTCTGATAAATACAAGAAATATTGAAAATATTTTACTTTTTCCCTCTCCAAAAACAATATAATCTATTATTTGAATCAAATCAGTTCTAAATCCGGATGTAGAAATAAAGTTACAGTCTGGAATGGCTTATTATGCCATAAAGCATTCGAGCAGTAAATGTATTTTCTTCGTAAATAGTATATAGTGAAATGTATGTATACCATATTACATAATATGCTTTTAGTGTATTGAAGTATTAGCGAATGAAAGGGCAGAAGTTATGAGTTGCACATGTTGCACAGCAATAGACAAGTTTTAAAAAATAAATTGTGCCTTTGAAAATGTACTGTACAAGTTTAGTTCTTTGAAAAGTTGTAATCAAAGTATAGCATTCTGCTTATCCATTTAAATAAAAGTATCATGTAAAAGTAACTACAGTTTATATATTATATGCTTGTATTCCAAACGTTAAATCACAGCTCACGCAATATTTTCTAATTTTTCATTATCTCAGGTCTTAAAATATTAGTAATTTACATATGAGACAGCTCGCACAATCAATTCATCATTCATCAGTCATCGATAACATTCCACGGTACAATAACCTTATTATTTAGTTATCCCACTAAAACAATTCAATAAAAAATATATTCATTGAATATTTGTAAAGTTTGTCAAAATGGAGTAATAAAGACCAATAAAAAACTGGATATAACTGGTAATATTTCGATATTTATGTAATATCACTATCAAACAAAAGTGTTAACAAAGTGTTTTGTTTGATTACATAAATATCGAAATATTACCAGTTATATACAGTTTTTTATTGGTCTTTATTACTCCATTTTGACAAACTTTACAAATATGCATCAAAGACCTGTGATCTATTCATTGAATAAAAAATAATAAACATTACTACAAATAATCATCTTTTCATCGACATATAATTAGTAAATGCGAAGGTTATTTTTTCCTGCTAAGAAAGTTTTAATTTGCCAACAAGGGATTTGAAGGAAGTAGATTACAAAGTTTACCAATTTGCGTTGTAAGCCTTTCTCTCTCCGTTTCAGCACGTTTCATATTCAAATGAAAAATGTAGACCGAAAATTGTAGGGAAATGGTAAAGTTCGTTCAGCTCATATATTGTACACATGTATTTCCATATATACCTTTTTTTACCGAAGCCTTTACAATAGTGCTGTACCTGCCGTTATATAAAAAGTAGAAAACCATTCATGAAACTTTCAAATAACAAAGTTCAATTGGTTTTGAAAAATACATTTTGAACATGTCTATTTCCAACCCATATATCACTCCATACAACATTTTGAATGGAGAAGAGAAATTCATAATTATTTAATAAAGCATTAAGCTACAGATATGAAAATAGATATAGTGTGCAGTTTATAAAACTTCACATACGTTAAACAAATAATGTAACTATAATGGGCACACATTACGTAATGAATAATTAATATTAATGGTAAATAAACTGCTAGATGAAGGTTTGATTATAATTATGGATATTTTCCCTGGAGAAATGAAATCCATTCCAGTAGGCTACACGAATTATGACGTTTATGAGAGAAGATAAATGAACAATTTCAACACGTTTCTTACAATTCGATCATCACCGTTTTTTTTTTTTTTTTGTCTTTTAGGATGTAATTATGATTCGATTACCACCATTTTTTTCGTTCAAGGTTCTATTAAAGGATATAATTTTGAAGTTTATTATTTCCCAAATGTAGCATGGAAATATATTGTGGTATTGCAATACATTTCAGAGATATTAACAAATATCAATTATTTAATATAACAAAATAGTTTTATTATTAATCTCCTTTGAATTCTGAATTTCTATTGTTTTCTGATATGCATTTTAAAATATAATTTCAAAGCTCATATACTTATTTCTTTTACTTGTATTATTATGTTATTTAATAAAACAAATTCAAGATCTTTATCTGTACTTTACTAAAGCTTTGGAATCAATAATATTTGATCAATATTATATACCAGTTTACAGCTGTAGATAAACCTTGTCATGTACTAATATGTTTAAACGTGTATTTTTTCAGCGAGAGGTAGCATTTTCCAACACACAAGTACCGTTGTACTCTCTTTATTCTGTATTGTACTCGATCTCCCAAGAGACTTTATAAGTTGTGTTGGAAAAGGGGACGTCACGCTGGAAAAATTGAACTTTAAGTAGAAACTGTTTTTTGATACCCAATGATGTTAATAAAATGACGACCGACATAATTATGAAAAGTGAAATGCAAATGACAAAACTATAGCACTCAGAATCCTCGAATCAATTTATAAAACATAAAATGTGACTGAATGTTACCATTAGAGGACTCGTTTTAGTTTGCATCAGGCACTTTATTCAAAGACAAAATGTGCTGTGGTAAAAATATTTTAACAGTGTCAGTATAAAATATAACGTTTTAATACTCCTTTTAAAGTAAAAAGTTGTCTATTTATGGATTACACGATAATGTCAATGTGTCAAATATAATACATTTTGCTTTCAACACAGTATCATCTAAGAACAAGATGCTATTTACCTGTAATGTAAAATATTTTGCGGACGAACGTAATAAAAAAAGTCCATTAAATGTTAAGAGTCTCTCACCAAAAGCAATTATTTTACGGCTATAAGTTTGTTTTCACTTTTCACCATACATAAGATGCTTATATGCTAAAGAACTTTTCATAAAAGAGAAGAGGAGTCAGAAAACGAAGAGAGGGAATAATTATAAAAGCTATTATCGTATTAAATCCCATTGTCACAAGTCAAAGAATGTTATCGTGTACAGTATAAGAAACTTTGTTCTAGTTCAAATACTTGTAGAAGAGTGCGTAGGTAACATTAGTTTATAAATAGAAATCATAATCAGGATCGTCCTGTTCTAAACTCTCATACATTACATGCTGCTGGGAGTAACACGATAATCATGATTGCAGTAGAGATACATGTAGTTCTCTTATTCAAATCACCATTTGGTTATCAATGTGGAGTTTTGAAGTTACAATGAACACTTTAGAACAGTCAGAGTTGATTTGGTTTGGCTACTTTTAATAAATGGTAATGTTTTTAAAAAAATTGAGATTATTATAAACACATGGAACATACAATGTATACAGGAATACAGTATGTTTATCTAATTACAATTTTCATGTAATTTATCGTTTCATAACTCACAAAAAATATATTACAATAAGTAGTATAGAACAGTGAAACTGAAACACATAATTTGGTGTATGGCAATGAATATGGTGAAGAATAAATATAACTACCTTGAAAATACAAACTTTTGTGAGTCAAAGCTGCGCAATTTATATTTTCAACTTATTGTATATTGTCCACGTATTAAGTAATCGGTTTACAGAAAAAAATATTATTGCAATATTCCAGTATACTTCAGTATTGCAAAGGAAATCGCATTATCAGTATGTAAAGTCTGTTGGAGGACGTCATATTATTTTGTTTATCCTGGCAACTCAACTTCTCGATATGTATATAGTAGACAAACATTAAAAAAATATATATTCGTAGCATAAATATACTTATAGTATTGTGTATTTATATCAATAAAAGCAGAACCGTTAAGAAAATATCGATACAGATTAAGTTACATAGTAACATACAGTCGCCAGCATGGTATAGTGGTATAAGGCACTATAGACTGGGGTGCTACACGCGGTAGGTCCCCGGTTCAAATCCGGTGTGGAGCAGTATCTTTTTATTTATTTCTCACATTCCTTCAGGATAAGTGCTGAACTTCACCATCCTATTAAAAAGGATACCAAATTGTGATAATTCTGGTGTAAAGGATGGTCTGAGCGCAATGCTAACTATATAGGCTCCAGAGGCGTACATAATTATGTATCCCTCAAATGTCAATGCTGGCGTTGTGGGGGGCTCCTTAACACTTACACAGTAACTGTGAAACAAATTTGCATATATACATTTGCAACTCAGATCAAATGAGAGATGAACCATAGATATATTATATATGCACGCAGTATTTGGACCGATTTTCAAATTGCAACAGCTCAATAACCCGTTAAGCGAGAGTCCTGATTTTACTACCAAATAAAAGCTCATGTAAGATATATTGATAATAAGGTAAGTAGCGAGAAGCAAAGACTCTTTTTTATATTCTTGAATGAATTGATCTATGCAACTATGAAGTACCTCATTCAGCATATCATGTGAAACTGTTTTTCCCAAATGCCAAAAAATTAATTTATCTGTTTGGATGAAAATATTCTTTACTGCCTTAGACCAACTTCCTTATTGACACTTGGAATCCAATTTAATCATTTGCTACAAACATATGAACGGAAGCCTGTTGTCAGGCATACTAAAAATAACCATTAAATACTTCAACAATGCTTTAACAAAATTACAAGACATAGGCAACCTACCCGGTTCCATTCTTACAACATAATTTGGAGTACTTCGTTCCAATGTGTATAGATACTTGATAAACATCATGATTTAGTAGTAGAATCAGGACTCTAGCATAAAGGGTTATTGAGATATTACAATTCGAATATCGGTTCACATACTTTTGGCCCACACTGTATATAATTATACAGAACCAACCTCCGTATAAATTCCAATTCGATAATACTCTGTATATCAAATATGTTTTAATTGGTATAATATAATTATAACTGAGTGTAATTCATTACAGTATATACTTTTAAGTTTAATTTCACGCTAAGTATGCAAATATGTGGTATTACTGGTACATGCAAAGGGAATAAGGGTACCATTGAGTGACGAATGCATCGAAAACATGTTTTCTCGCAGAAGTGCAGATGATATAAGTTTCTCTATTCAGTAAGTTATAACAATTAATCTTTCTTTGTTGATAATTAAGTTACATCATGTTCTCTGCCGACATTGTTAGTAACAGTTCATCTTATATTCGGCTTGAGATATTCACTTACTTATTAGCATTCCTAATATGTATTTCACCAAAAGGCAAAACTAAGTAAGTCAAACTTTGAATTAGAAGACATTCAGCAATTCGGGTATACAATAAAGTATACCGTCTGTAAAAAACGAAATTTTCAACAAAATACTGTCTCAAAAATAGTTTTTGATTGATTGATTTATAAAAATTACTGGGTGTTATGGTTATCCCTTTCACCCCGATACATTTTTAAATTATAACATTTACATTACATGTGACAGCTTACTGTCATAAAGAAATTGAAAGATTGATAGTAAAACGCTATTTTGTATTTTTTCTGATGTTGGAGGCTGCTTTAACCTTACTTGCAGATCAAAAGGAATATTCATTTTTGTCAAAGTATCTAATAGTGTTTATCGTTGTTTTGTACAAGCTGGGCATTCCATAAGAATGTGACAAACAGATAATTTCTGTGAATATGTAGTACATCCATCCAGGAGCACGTGAAAATAGTTTTTGCCAGTTCGTTGTTTACAACATTTTTCTATCACAGCATTAAAACTGTTTCAAGAAATAAAAAAAAAATCAAATATTTAAATCAATATGATGTAAAGGATTCGACGGGATGTTGTACGTAAATTTTTTTTATATATAAAGAACCATTTCTTTAGTTCACTAAAGTAAAATACCGTCTATCGTCTGCTGTGTCAGATGATGTTTTAGAGAACTTATAATATTTTAAAATAAATATTTTAATTCCCAATAAGGAAGAGAGTTTCGACAGAATAGAGTAAAAACAAAAAAAAGCCTATCGAGTTTTAAGATAAAAATAATGAAAGTGATTATGCAATTCATTTCTTTTATATGCTATTTTCCAGTGAAAAGAAATCGATGAGTATCTTTAATTATAATAACTAATATGAATGAGAATTTCCTGCACGTGTATCTTCATACCACAAAGAGTACACTGTGGTGTATTGATGAACAGTATCATACTCGATCATTCCAGGAACGATAACGGTATATAAATCTGTTTATTCGATCATTCTCAACAGTTACCTCGTGTAACGAATCAAAACATTTGCGTTGCTCTAAGGAAAAACAGCTCAAGAGATTACCAACGAAAATCCACTCTTTCTACAATATTCTAACGTATTTGCGATCTTCTCTACGTATATGATTATTCTATGCGGTTCTAGGAAAGAAACTTTACACCAAATTCAACATTTTTAATAACATCAGTATATGTTATAGAATTTACAAAATATCTGGGTAAATTCTTGGAAACTGCTGCCAGTTTTCATTAAAATACATCGTTCGTACCATCTTAAGCATATTACTGTTTCGTCTTCTTTATGAGTAAATATATACATAGTTAAAAAACGTTATTTTTACAAACAAGATCTTATTAGTAATTATTACATATATACTTTTACATCCCAATCTTAAATTCATTGTAATATATTTTGTACTTGTGTTGTGATAGTCGAAGTTTATAAATATTATTTTGTTTGTGATGAGCGTTGTCAAAATTGCTTTGCATTTATAAAACAAGCATGCTTATATATATGAAAACAAAAGCTTTCTCGTATCACTTTTAATTTAAGTTAATTCAATATTCTCATTTGCCTGGTTCCTCACTTTTGTCTTTTTAATCTCCGTGTAAAAATTATATTGTGATATATAATATATATGTAATATTTTTATTTTTCAAAATCAACTATCCCCCCCCCC
>JAQIWE010002201.1:0-13750 GCA_034698565.1 Campodea plusiochaeta | reverse complement strand
CTTCTGAAGATGAGGTGTATTGCCTTGAAATATGTTAAGATAGAGAAATAAATCAACAACATTTAACAGAGGAATGGATATTAGTCAAAAGTTTGATGATTTCATATTGTAATAACCTCTGTTGCTCTCCAGTAAACTTTTGCAGTAATAAAGTACACTATATAAAAAAGATTTTTGAGGTCGTTTGTCAAGTATTCAGTATTAAAATATTAGAAGTTCTGTAATTATTATTATTATTATTTTTTAAATCAAGATTACTTTTTCTTTTGTGGTTGATTATGTACTCGGAATGAACTGTTAGATATTCAATTTCGAAACTATATCAAAGGAAAAGTGATTATGTATTTTTTTTTTTTTTTTTTAAATAACGAGTTACAACCCTTAAAAACTATATTCTTCAAAAGGCATTTACATTTTTTGTGTTAATAATTCAATAGTAATAAGTCATTTTTTTTCATTCAAATAAAAATATAATAAGTAGAATTAAACGCTGTTAGCGTTAATAAATATGCGACCATATATAGACCAGCACTTTTATGAAAACCTTTAAAAAAATGAGAAATGAAATATATTGACATTTATTTAAATTCATAATATATTGTCTTTCAAATTATAGTTTTATAGTTTATATACCCGTCTCTAACAGTTATCGGAATATTATAGATTATACGAGGGTGGATCAGAAAGTAAATGACAAGTTTAATTACGGCCTCGCCAATATATCGATATAAAAGTGTCTATACTCATTTTAAAGAGAATTTCATTCTCTACAAAACCGTGTTAATCTTATGATTATGCGTCTAGTGTCTGTGATGTGACGTTTGTTTGAATATGCCGAAGTCACTTGAATCATCCACAGCAATAGGTAAATAACGTACAAATCGATTTTTCAAATATAAATATTTATTGAGATAACAAAACAGAGTAAATAAGGTATAATATTACTTTTCTGCGTAATTTCCACTAACATTTATGCATTTGTCCCAACGCTCCGGTATGAGGGATGGTTAAGACTTCCCATTTCTATCCCTTCACTTTAGCCAAAACAGAGTTCACGACATGGGGTTGTGTGTTGTCATGAAACAATACATTTTGCAATGTTTCAATAATTGGTACAACCCATACGTCCATCACCATATACAGCATACATTTCTTTGAGGATTTCACATGCAGGGACGACGGAACACCTTTTTGTCAGGGGGAGAGAGATTAAACTTAGAAACCCTTTATTTTCATTAGCTATTCATTAGCTATAACTGACTGTTTTAGACCATTTTTACTATATATTGTAAAATTTCAGACAGTTTTTTAAAATTAGTTTCATTTATCTACTCTTAACTTCCATGACAAGAAAGAAATCTCCATTTTCCAGGGGGAGCGGCGCTCCGTCCTCCGATATTTGACAGGGGGAGCTGTCCGACGTCCCTGACCACCCAAACAAGTGGTCAACAATGGGTTTACCAATCAAAATAGATTGAAGACATAACCAGTTTGAGTCCGTAAGATTTTGGAAGGACTATATACAGTATATGGTTGGAAAACAAAGAAAGTGAAAAGAACTAGGTTACATGTAAAACATGGACAAAATGATCGAGACCTCCGAGTTATTTAAAATACACAATTTCAATTTATTTATTGTTAAAACGAGATACATCCCTTTTACATTATCAATGACAAAATAATGTACATCCTTTTAACAGTTTAAGATTATCACTGAATGTGATAATTTCTGCTCCAACAAAATGACTTTTTTCGAAAGTGTTCTACAAGCACGAAATATGTACATCAGAATAAACATTGGAATATCCATATAGTTGCATGTGAAAACGAACCTTTAAAAACCGTCTTCTGAATATATTTTATGTAGAAGTAGATAATAATTATGCACCCTTTTATTACATAACCACTGAACTATATAAGAACGATTAATTCTTTAACCATAGAAACAAAAACTCTTGAAACGAAATGGAAAGGGTTCCCTTCTACTATAGGATGACATTTATTTCTTCGTACGAACACATCTACACATGTGTGACTTCTTCTGACCTTTTCTTTCTTTCTTTATATAAAACCACAATCAGTCAAGTGTGTCACGAATGCTGATGGTACCCTTTTTAAATATCGTCACAATCAGATCACACCAGTTTTACACACGAGAAAAGAAAAGATTACAGACTGAAGAATCACGTAAAAAAAAATAATACATTGCCCCTTTTTTCTAAAATATGCTTTATTTTGCGGAATAATAATTACATATTTTTCGTTTTGTACCATTCAAATGAGATGAGTATACATTAATCTTCTAAGGTTTTTTTGAAATCGGAATAATCTGCTTCAACAATAATATTTAATTTCTCACATTATAAGCAAGTAAATAATGGCATCCCGCTGGATTTAAAATATAATGTTCTCTTTATTTCATTTATCTTTTTCACATTGATGACGATGGTTTTGCCCCTAGTCGTCGATACAAAAATAAGAAAAAACTATATACTTCTGAAGACAAGAAAAAGCACCAAGGATCGCTTTATCCCCTTATTGAATTCAACAGTGTATATAGTGACCAAGATTTATCGTAATCGTTAAATGCACCATCAGTGTGAATTTCGAGACATTTTTCATTATAACATACCGATAATCATGCAGTTAATCTCGATGAGCAAATCTTTCGCAATTCTCGCCCGTCGGAGCGCCTCCTTCTGGACTAAGTAAAGACTCGATCCTGCCCCAAGTTCGCTCTATTCTTCGATTTCTAAGGAAGCTTTCGAGCCTAAGAATTTTTAAAAATGATAATTATTTAATGTACAAATCAAATTCCATATTCACAATTACAAATTTCCACTCAAAACTGTGTTAATTCGCTGCCCAAAAAACTCAAATTTCTCCAATAATCCCTATAGCTTCACATCGCCCCAAACTCGATAAATCCTCCACAATTAACCCCAAAAATTCACACATCCAAAAATCTCCGAAAAAAGGAATTATCCGGTGCCTAATTTGGCTAGTACCTTCCCGTATTGTGGCGCAGGCGATCCGGAACAGCACTACGAGAGCTCATTAACCTTTTAGGAAGAAGAATCGCAAGGCCGTCTCTTGAGAGAAGAGGACTAGTCAGTTGTCGGTAGGCAGCGCTTGTGTGAGGGTGTGCGGAAACTCTCAGATATATCATACTTCTTTTCGGTGATACAGTTTGTTTATATTTGTGGTAGTGATCGTTGGATGATGAAGTGATTTTTGTGTTTATCGGTTGCTAACGTTTTTTATTTATTGTTTACAATATGGAACTTAAAAGGTCAGTTTTCGATTTGAAAGCATGTTTTTTATTATTTAAGTCTGCAAAGTGTTCAATGTCAAGGATTTCTAAGCTTATTTGACTATTTAAACTGATTGCTGGAAACTGAATTATTAATTAAATACTGAATATAATGCTGAAACTGCGCCAATAATATAAGATAGATTTTAATCATGATATATCAAAGTAAATGTTTTGTAAGGGAACTATAAGAAAAATTTACTATATAAGATATTCCATTAACTAAAATATTACATATAATTACGCATTTTGACAATATTTATTACTTATATATTCGTACGCAAATATATATTTGCACATTGTTCCCTTTTATAAGATTTCCAATGTTGGTTCCATCAAAAAATGTTTGGTCTATAGAAGTTGACAAAGGGTCTTGATATAAACAGAAAAGTGCTATAAGATATTATGATGAGAGCAATAATAATAAAGTCATCCATGGAGTATAATATAAAAAGTCACTGCCAGATGAGATAAGTGGTTGCCATTTACTATATTAACAAACAACAAGAGGGGAACTATGACCATAGCAATTTCTCTCTCTCCTAAGTCTTGATTCTTCACACCTAATATAAGTTGTGTACTTTTTATAGCAACATCTGATGTGTTGTAATATATGAAACAAAATATAGATACAATAATATTGAAATGAACAGGATCATGACAAATATTACAATTCTTGAAAAGCGTGTCTGATTATTTTGTAGAACATCTTATAGTAGACAATTGTAAAAAAAACTATCATTTAAAAAAAAAATCATTTAAAAATATATATAGGATCGAACTGAATGTGTCGACACAACATAAAACTTAATGACTTATAAGATGTGACAACAATGCTAAAGTCATTGCGAATATAACATACTGTGGTTCGTTACTACTATAATAGTATAGTTGTCATATATTTATGATTAACAAACAACAGGAGGGGAACTATGACCCAAACTTCTTTTTTCTCATGACTTTTTATAGTCAATGTATAATATGTATTTTGGATATTTTATAGCAACATCTGATCTGAAACAATATTGTATCGTAAAATAACAACACTATTGAAACACACAAGATCACTGAAATATTAAAATTCTTCTAATTGTTTCTCATTGAACTTATCATTGTTTCGTACATTGTTCACTTTAATGTCCAACAGTATCAGCATAAAAATGACTTTATATAGTATCGAATTGACAATGCGCTGACATAAGATATGACAGTTATGCTAAAGTCATCGTGAATATAAGTTGTTACCAGCACTATAATATTATATATAGTACAGTGCTATATATTGTAGTATACTTCCTTTAGAGATCACTGAAGAGGGAGTAAAAAGTAACTTCCTGAGAAGACTGTAAAGAGTAAATAAGAATTGTCCTACTGTACTGTATAGTCTGTATAGCCTGTAGTAGTTGTCTGTGTTTAATCTTGAAGAGGATTACTCTCAAAAACCCCTTTGAAAAATGTGGTCACTTCACCAAGTTGACTATACTAAGAACAGCAAGTCTATAGTAAAGATAGTTGAGATAGTTACGTCATTGTTATAGTGTTGTATTGTTGTATTGCAGTGGGTATTGTTGGGAATGAAGAAAGGGGGAAGGTAATCAGCAAGAAACATTTTGTTAATTAAGTTACATTTCGTGATTCTTTATTTTGTAAATTTGTAAAAAAAAAATAAGTTTCTGTTATGAAAATTTACAGATTTACAAATTTTCTGGAAGGGTCGATTTTGAAAATCTCCGAAATAACCAAATAAAACAAAAACATAGAATTTGACTCTTATGAAAATTTATGCTGAATATTTTTGTTTTTAAAGTCATGATAACTAAAGTTTTCGATATCAAATCATAACATTTTTTTAATATTGTTCCCCTTACGCCACCATAATTAATGAATAAGAAAAAATAAACATACCACATTTATTACTATTACAATTATGCATTATTATTATGGACTGAAAATCCTATAAATAGACTTTGTATCAAATATCAGATGAATATGAAGGATTAATATATTCCGACAGTTTTAATTCACGAAGCTCGGTTTGATAAAAATGAACGAAAATAAACAATTTTAAATTTTATATTATAGTATAAAATGAAATAATAATTTCTTTTATTCTATATACATAATGCATAAATTAAGGTTAATAATATGACATATATTACATGACCTTTATTATTCAATTACAACACGTAATAAATCCTTGAAAAACTACAATCTCACTTATTACAGACGTCTTCAACAAGCATTTTAAAACTTATAAAAGAAAAATCTACAGTTTAATATTTTACACTGGCAGCAGCTTGAAACTATATTAAAGAGTTATCACACCCTGTAAATAAACAAACCCTCTATATATACTTAATAGGGTTTTTAATTCATTATTCACTTTATGAGATAATTGAATATTTATTAGATAATTTCCCAACCTTCCCCCTTTTTTTGTCCCGACGGCTATTATACACGACTTTTCATCCTACTGCTGAATACTATTATGGAAAATTGTCATGTGCAATTTAAGGCCCAGGTCGCAAAAGGGTCTATGAGAAGTGAATAAAGTATAAAATGAGATTTTTAATGCGATAAAGAGCGAAGAAATGACTCACGACTCTTTCGGAAGGAAAATTGGAAAAAAGTTAAACTCATTAGTAAAAGAAGATTTTCGCACCGCTTTTGCTCATTTTTCTTCTCATTTTTTGATGAAAAGACGGGGATCAGTATTATTATACTTTTTTAAAAAGAATTTTCTACTTCGCATTCCATTTTCAAAGTATGTATTAAGATCTTATTAGATTTTTGTGATTATACTAACGATGTACGAAAAAGCGAAGTTTTTATACTTATAAAAGAAAATTATTTTTTTCTGGAAAGTAAAGCTGAGAGAAATTAAAGCTCCTGTATAATAATATGCTAATTAAAAATATCAGTAAAACAAATTTTATTAAAAGTAATCTTTCCAGGATACCTTATAACGAAAATATTTGCTATAGTATCTTAAGACTTCATAACAGTATACGCTTCTGAAATATTTTCATTCATATATAGGATAAACTTAAAAAAAAACAACATTAATTTGAAATGTGAAAAAGAGAGAAATCTGGAATCAAAGAAAATAAAGATACCACATCCAGTCACAATATTATGAACATATAGTTGGACATTTTATGTTTATATTCATATCCGATGTTAGGTAGGATGATATTATTTTATATCAGAGAAATAAGAAAATCTCTTTGCACAGTATAAAAGTCTGTCAAATGATGTTTCCTTTTCTTTTTCAATTTAATTAATTTCACTAGTAAAATTCATTTTAGAAATTTAAAATGAGGATTATGAGCAATTCAGTTTATTATACTTTGTTATTTTCATTAGCCACAGTTTATACTTCAATATAAACATCTGGAAAGTAAAGAGCATTCTTTTTCAAATTCTATTATTTTTCATTCTGCTCTGTTTCGTTGTCTCCATTTAAATGAGAAAATAGTGATTTAATTTAGAAAGCATCCCATGACACCAGCAGGGCAACACTATATATATCTAACAACAGTACTGGTCCAACATTATTGTTTTTCTTTATTTGACGTTTGACAAACGAGTAGGTTTTCTGAAAACAAAACCTCATCTTACAATTTCACTACGAAACGACTCACCGGAAGTGACAGAAAGGCTGTTCCGGAGTGACATTTAGTGGTCTCAGCATGGAAAATCTAAACGAACGCGACCCAACGAAACAACAAAGATTTCGAATCGATACTTCGATTTTTTTGGTTGTTTGTGTGTGCGTTCGCCATTACATCAGGAGTCACGATAATAGACTGAAGTAATTAATTAAAAAGCTTTAGTTGGTGTTCAAAGTCAATAGCAGTAACAATCCAGTATTGTTACACTATAGGAGCGAATAAAGAGTAGATTAATTTAGATTATTTATCGATTTCTTTTATATTATAAAAGGGAGATAATAGATTGTCTAATGTGTTCGGAGATTACTTTTATGACACATTATCGATATTGTCATTTTGTATAATGAGTTTTTAAATATATAGCTTGGAGGGGTTTTGAATATAGTACAGACTTTGGGAAATTGGTTAGTACAGGAATATGAGGACGATGTAGAAAATATAATTATGGCTAGTGATCAGCGTTTAGAAGAAACTTTATTAAAGCTATTGGGATGACACATAGAAGAAATAGTATTTTCATTTTTAATGTTACTCGCAATATTATTTTAAAGAGGCAATAAGGGGAACAATATACAGTGTTGTTAATATTAGGGTTCAACCTCTAATATTTGTTATACCTCTAGAAATTTATTAACATTGTGTATTTACTTGCAAAAAGCACATTTAAGAATATTCTGTATAATTATACTATGTCTTACAGTATATTTATAAATAAATTATATATAGCAAATTATTGCAAGGCTATTCATAAGATAAAAGTGTCAAATTTGATGGATCATATTCCTCTTTATGCTAAAAATAATTAGTGTTTAATTTTTTAGGATATTTTTAGTAACTAAGGATTTACTGTTTATTAAAAGTAAATATCGTGCATCCTAAAATAACTTGATCTAATTTTAATTTTAGTATTTAGGTCACCTGCAGGGATCCAAACTTCCCATTATATTATCTGTGGCTATAATTATATCGAGAAGCGATTATCGATGTAACACTACATTTAAAACAATCTATATTTATAAATATACTTGACCAAAAAAAGAACTAAAAACCGCGAGCACTTCATTTTCTTCTTTATACCATTTCGTCACGCTAGTCACGAACACTAACAACATCTTTATCAACCTTTAAAAAATAATGACAAATCCAAAATTAGAACATTATTATCAATAATATATAACCTTCCTATTTATATAATATAAAACACTAGTCTAAAATAGATCCACACCCAGGTATAAAATCATATAGATCATTTTGATTTTGAAGGTCTCTCAGTGTAAGGAGTGGTCTATTATTATAGTTGCTATAAGGGCCGTCGCTACAGGTGGGCTGGGGTGGGCCCAGATCCATCTAAAATATGCTGTGCCCACTCATGGGCCCACCCAAATTAAATAATATAAAACTTTTAAAAATACATGAATTCAAAACTGAAGCAATTCACTCATTCACATTTTTAAAACTATTTTATCTCGTTAACATGCTGAGAAAAACATTTCAAAAATATTGTATTTTGCCAGTAAGTAGTACTTTATTTACTCATTATTAATTAAAAATCCTCACAGTATATTTCGACAATATTTCGACGGATTTTAAAATACAGCTAACCAATCTATACTCATAAATTATGAAAAATAAAGAAAAAAATGTTCAAAATAGAAATTTTACAATGTTCTATTACTAAATACTTGAGATTTTGACATGTTTACTTTAAAAATTGTTAAAAAGAGATCATCTTTGAGTCAATATATGAAAAAATTGCGTTCGACTTCGCTCTCTAAAAGAATTGCTGTTAAATTACTTTGTCAAAAATACTGTTATTACGGTACGTCAAATGAAAAAAATAATCTTAAAAAATATACATGAGCTTTTTATTGCAAAGGTAAAGTACAAAATTGTGAAAATTAGAGTGTCCACCCTTTTTATGGCGGTCTGGGCCAGTGCTGAGTGCTCCACCAAAAAAAAAAAAAATAAAAAAAAAAATGTCTCGCTACGGCCCTGGTTGTTATGCTGATGTAGTGTATATTGTTCTGAAATCAACAAGATGGAAGTAACTCGTTAAATATGATGAGTAGGAAATCAACTTATTGATGTGATTCAGATATTACCCTTCATATAACAGAAAGGACAGGGGTGGTACGACATCTTTTGAGTCGAGGACAAACATAATGTAATCATGTTATACATAGAGAGAGTATATAGGGTGTTTTGTTTTTAATTTGTATACACTCAATAATAACATGTCCAATAATGGATATTTTCTGCATTGCTTAAAGGGACTGGACAGCGAAATAGATTTTCTTTAATTTTATTGTACTGATAATACTAGTTTTTCTATACCTTTTGGTATAAAAATTATCATCCTACTACTTTTCGTTCATGAGATATGGCGATTTGTAAAAACCAGGATGAGAGGAGTTACCTGTGAAGTGAATTTTTGGATCTTATCATCTAATACCTTTACAACAACCAAATAGTTTTTATTAACTAAAGCAATTTATTTTAAGACTTTAATTTTTTTTTAGCAAATTCTGACTTACGGTTCACAAGTTATAAGCTTTGAAAGATTTTGGGATAGAGTTTCACAGGTAACTCAGTGACTTATCTGTGAACTTCAAGTGAGCATATCTGCAAATTGACTTTACCAATTTTGTTCATTCTTTTTTCAAAAATCATCAAAAAATTCAATAGCAATTACTATTATCAGAACTCAAAATGTAGAAAAATGGCTGTCCAGTCGCTTTAAAAAGTTACACTGATATAATTCACACATAACGTTGTACGATATAATATAACTTGAAGAAATCCGAAGCTGAGTCTGTATTATCCACTTCTACTATATTGAAAGAGACACTATCCTTGAAATTTAAACGAATAAGGGACATTCATAACTTTGCTTGCTTATAGGTATATACATCAGCTGATGAGTCTGAATTTACTGATGACGCGTCAACAGGGTTTTTATACCTTTTTCAATGTAAAGATGGTTTATACATTAGAGGACCATACAACTATAAAAGACATCTTAGCAACTAATTTTTTTCTTTATATTACTGTCACACAGCTGGGTTTGGCGAGAAATTAAAATTGTTTATTGTCCTCCTTTGTCTTCTATATAAATGTTCAGTATTGTACCTTTCTTATATCTATTATATGTGACTTGGTAATTATATACTAATATTAAGTGATATAGCTTATTTGATTAATTTTTCTTTATTACAATAACTATAATTTCATAGTTTATACGTAATTTCTTGTGATTCCGCTTCTGTTTTCCCAATATTCTGCCTGTGGTTCTCAATAATTAGTTTCTGTATACTTTCCACTAGAATTTATGCAACAACTTTTATTAGTTAATTACTTCAACTACATACAGATAATTTTAGCTCATTTAGTAATTGTCTTCCATTCCGACATACAGAGGCCCTCCAGCACTTTGTCGTTATCTTCGTGTATACCTACAGTGTTGCAAAATGTTAGTAGTTAATTGCAACAATTACAGATGCTATCGGTTATATTATTATTGTGACGACATTATGTTTAAAGTGGGCGAAGGGATTTTTTTAATTGTTGTATCACGATATAATATAAAGGAACGTCACAAAATTAACAATTATATAAAAGTGAAATGGAAATAATATCTTCATTTTCACGTTTGTTGTAATAAATTGTTATTACGAAAAAGGAAGTATAAACACCTATACGAAAGATATAACAGAATTTTCGTCCCTATAGGCAACTATATAATAATAATATTAATAAATAAGTCTATTAGTGATTATGACAATCCATAGTAGAACTTTTTTCTACGTTATGAAAATAAATAAAGCATTAATACATTGATGCCATATTTAAAGGGACTGGACAGCCAAATTTCTACTTTTTGTGTTCTGTTAATAGTATTTTTTATTGAATTTTTAGATGATTTAAAAAAAAAAAAAAAAAGAATGAACAAAATCTGTCCAGCCATTTTGGAGATACGGCCACTTGAAGTTCACAGACAACTCCTGAGTTACCTGTGAACCTCATTTCCAATATCTTTCTGAGCTTATAACTTGAGAACCAGAAATCAGAATTTGATCATTCTTTTTTTAAAAGTCATAAAATCAACAGCTTTATGTAATACAACCTATTTCGTTGTTGTGAAGCTATAAGATATGCAGATCCAAAAATTCACTTCACAGGTAACTCATCTCAAGATGATTTTTACAAATTGCCATATCTCATGAACGAAAAATAGTACGCTGATAATTTTTATACCAAAAATAATGAAAAAGTAAGTACTATCAGTACAATGAAATTAAAGAAAATCTATTTGGCTGTCCAGTTTCTTTAATGTGTTTGAAAGACATTTTAACCAAATGTAAAGTTTTGGAAATTTTTATTTTGCAGCTTTTTTTAGTTATTTTTACATAAGTTATGAAAAGTGATAAATTTTGTTGATAAAACTAAATTAAGTGAAAGTTGAAAATAAATGTTATTTTGAATAAGGTAAATATTCAAATAATGATACAGAATCTTTAGGAAGTTTCAAATATTTTAATAACTTAGGCCTATACTGAATTTTTTTTTATTTGCTTTAGTGTATTCGAGTTGCAGAAACTTATCATTTTATTAGTACCCTAAACTTGAAGAGTTTCAGTTTAAAAATATGATATGAGAGAATACTGAGACTATTAAAATGCAAAATGTGAAATGTTTTTAAAATGTATGACAACTAGCTACAAAAATCTATTATTAATTGTTTATGTGGAAGTATAAAAAGAAAGTATAAACAGTTTTCAATATATTTGAGAAATCTCATGTTTTTCTATGACACTTTTGGAGAACTCTTATTCTACTGTAGTATAATACATTTTCTGAGTTTGTTTTTATTTTCTAATCCTAATTCAAAATGTTTCTTTACTATTTCAGGTGTGGTACTGTACTTATCAGTTAGGCTCTGATAGTGATTTACTACACATTTATAATTTTAAATGGATGAACAATAAATACAGGATTGAAGATTTCTAATAGGTAATTATTGCAAAATTATTGAAATTAGGTATCAAATGTTTTGATTCTTTAAAACTAAATTCTTTTATGTTTATGAACATAGTTATCAGCTATGTTATACTATAGAACAGTTGATATAAATTAAATACATTCCCTGATTACTTTAAATTACCGTACATGGTAGTAAATTTGTTTCAACTTTTTTTTTACGATTTACAGCATCAGAAATCTAACAGAAAGGGTTATTTGTTTGGAAGGGAGCATGGTGTTAAGAAAAGGTTGAAAGGACATTTTTAGCTCACCTTGGGAGAGGTTCATGATGTATTCCTCACTGTTGTGAATATGTCTTCAACAGTGAAGCAGTTCTTAAGACATATTCACAACAGTGAGGAATACTTCAAACCTCTCCCAAGGCGAGCTAAAAATGTCCTTTCAACCTTTTCCGAAAAGCATCAGAAATTGAAGCTAGAAACTAAATGCTTGAAAAAAATATTCTAATTTGACTGTGAAAACTAAAATTCTATACCATTCACCAGTTAGAATAATTATCGTTAACTTACCCCATAGCTCCTAGCCGCTTGCGTAGAGTCCCATGATGCCACATCAACCATGGAAATCAGGACAGATAATCTTCAAAAGTGAATTTCACCAATGTTTTTGATAATAATAAACCACAGAAATCCAGATAGCTTATAAAGCCCACCATGCTTTCGGAAGTCAATTCCGTTCGTTGCAATCATATCTCTTCCTCAATACGGCACTTATGAGGCCTAATGCGGTAGACCTTAATGGTACCGCGCGAGGCAAATCAAAATTAAAAACAAAACTAAAAAAACACACGCGTTTAAAAAAACGTCCGAAATAAAAATTAAAAAACTAAACGAAAAAAAGTGCTATGACGTATTGAAATTTACACTTCACCGACGTAGGCCTTGGCAACTCGCTCGCCCTCCCCCCAGTACAGCGCGCGCCGCGTTAAGAGTTCCTTGACGGTCTCACTGACGATCACGCACTGTACCGGAGTCACGGGTCCATGAACACACGCGGCGACACTGAACGCTGCCACCGTTCTGGTCTAGTACACTGCGACACTGAATGCTGCCACTCATTCTGGTCTAGGACACAGCGATACTGAACTCTGCCACTCATTCTGGTCTAGGACACGGCAAGACTGAATGCTGCCACTCATTCTGGTCTAGGACACGGCGACACTGAATGCTGCCACTCATTCTGGTGTAGTACACGGCGATACTGAACTCTGCCACTCGTTCGGGATCTAATAATATTCTGCAGGATCTGTAAAGAGAAAAATGAATGATTGCAATTAGTTGTTGTTTGAATTGCATTACTGGAAGTTTAGGTGCGTGTTATTTCAAGAACTTACTAATGCTTCATTTGGAAATTATTGTTATTATGAATTTTATTACCTAATAAGCGAAGTAAACTAAAGATTGAAATTTAGGCAAGGAATTATTTGAGTTTTCAACTTAAATTATTATAAAACAGTGCTAACTTTTTGGTTTTCAAACATTAAAGTATAATAGGCCCCTATTTTTTATAAGGAACCAGAATAGCTTAAATTCTGCTGTATATTTAAAAATTTTCACTTCATTATTTTCTATACATATAAATTAAAGGGACTGGACACGTGGACAGCAAAATAGATTTTCTCTAATTTTATTGTACTGATAGTACTAATTTTTCTATTATTTTTGGTATAAAAATTATCATTCTACTATTTCCTGTTCGTAAGAAATGGCGATTTGTAAGAACC